>CM046670.1:16922388-16961883 GCA_025594165.1 Tamias sibiricus | reverse complement strand
GGACTTTCTCATTTCAAGGGTGACTGCCTCCTAAACGCATGCACACTACATTTGGAGTGTCCAAATTCCTGGCACCGTCTCCTTGGCAAGTGTATCTTCTCTTCTAATTTGGAATTTCACAACTATTTCCATTTGGTTTGGGGAGGTAATGCAGGAGAGATTTCATTGGAAAGAGCAAAAGCAAGAAACAACAGTTGTATGTTTGACACATGGATGTCTGTAATGAACATCCCTTTCTGTGAGCTCCTTTGAATTTGTTGAAGAAGAGTTGGCTGGGGAGCAAGGTAATGAGAAATGGATATCAATCCTTGTCAGGTATTCTGAAGTGAAGAATGTATTCAGGACATGAGGGCTTTTCTAGCCAGTTGCTATGGCTCGGTCACTGATAAGTCAAGGATTGTGTCTGGTAGAGTGTTTGCAGCAGTTGTCAACGTGTTCAGCACTGAATGCTGAGCTTTAGTGAGGTTCATTTCAACATTTTCATGAGTCTGTCCTCTGTTTCCTTGTATCTAAGCAGTTCCTGACAGGAAAAGAGAACTTCAAGGTACGGTGATTGAGTCTGATACAAATGCTATTTCAATCCACTCTCTATAATACAAAAATAACTTTATACTGGTTGAATTCCATATGTTGAGTAAAGAATATAAATTTGGGGGTGGGGGATAAGGATCTGCAAATCAAATGTTATCAAACACCAAATCTGTTTGTTTTATACCTGAAATAATGAAGTGCCAGAGGATCGCACCTGCCATCAGCCTCAACAACCTCCAGTTCTAGCCTCGAGGTGGCCCATTTCACGAGGGTGTGTGGGACCAACGTGTCCTGGGATCAGAGAGCAATAGCCAGGGATGTTGCCATCTCACCAGGTAGCTATTTCCAGAGACAGCGGGGAGGTAATGGCACACGAGGAAGGGATGAGCTCTCCAGTTGGGAAGAGGGGGCCAGGAAGAGGCTCCCTGGGCATGACACGAGGCTGCTGGCAGTGGCGTATGCCTGTATGCCTATATACACTGAGTGGGGCAGATCCATGCTCTGTGACCCTCTACCCTTTTATGCAGCCTGCGTTGTCATCAGACCAGGGAGCTGGGGTCAGAACTGCTCCCACTGACAGCGACACCAGCTGCCACAGTGTGTGCCTAGGACTGGCCCCACTTGGCCTGACTCAGCGCTTGTGTTGCCTTCTGGCTGAGATTGTGCAAGTCATCAGAGTATGTCTGTGGCCCAGATCCGTCCTGCATGGCTAACAGGCTCAGACCTCCAGGCGGGTCCTAGGCTGCTGCAACCAAACCCTGCCAACTGGGTGGTCTACACCAGAGGAAGGGCCTTCCCTGGAGCTGTAGAGGCGCAACATAACAGGTGTTGTAGCTATCCCAGTGCCACACTCTCCTCATGGGGTTGTAGGGGAGTGTTCCCCCCTGTTAGCTGCCTGATGTACAGCCACAAACCGCCGCGGGAGAAAAACTCGGAGGCAGAATGAAGATTTTTCTACTTTTACTTCTACTTTGTTAGTGAAAGCTTAGAGAGAGAAAGAAAGATTTCTTAGAAAGAGCTTTCTTCTTTAGCTTAGAGAGAGCTTAAAGAAAGAAAGAGATTTCTTCTTACTTCTAGAGAGAGCTAGCTTTCTTCTTTCTTTAGAGAGAAAAATTCTTCTTTCTTCTTTATTCAGCTTAGAAAGAGCTTTAGAGAGAAAAATTCTTTCTTCTTTCTTCAGCTTAGAGAGAGAGAGAGAGAGAGCTTGAGAGAGAGAGAGAGATCAGAGAGATTCTTTCTTCTTTCTTCTTCGGCAGCCTCGGCCTGACTCTGACCAGCAATTACTTCTTCTATTTGTTTTCTCTTCTGTCCGAACTCTTAACCGCTCTACTCTTATTTCTTCTTCTGACTACGTTCTGGCCGCTCTGACTCTTTTCTTCTCTGATCCGAACTCTTCTTCAGACCAACTGAGCGACTGCACGAATGACTGAATGGATTTCTTCCTTCTCCTGACTCCGACCGCTTTCACCCGGTTATATACCCTTAGCTTTGCGGGTGCCTCACGTGCATTTACAGGTGCCTCACATACATACTTATTATCAGGTGGAACTTATGGCTTCCAGCTAGCCGCAATAGCCCTTCCTAATTGGGGCTCCTTCACCCCCCCCACCTCGCCCAGCCTGTGCCCACTCTCCTACTGCTGCCCACAATCTGTGGTTCCTTTATGGGAATCCAGTCTCTGCCTGAAACCTCACATAGCCTGTTTCCCTCAACTCTCCCTGGCCTCTGTATCTAAACTCCCGTCTTTCTACCAGAATATCAGATATGGGATTTGGGCCCAGTTTATGCTGTGTTCCATGAGGTGAGCTCTTCTTAGCTTGATCGCTGTGCACAGACTTGTTTCTACACAAGTTCACTCCACTGTTGGGTGCCCAAGAGTTTTCAGGGGACAGTGTGGTAATCAGTACACTTTCATACCTTCAGCTGTCTCCCCGCTGAGGCTTCCTGGCACCTCTTGTCCTAATTCCTGTCATGGCAGTTTCCCTCTTTATGGCCGAGAGAACCTAGTGACCCCTGGATTCACACATTCTCTGAAATCGCCCACCCTCTCCAGTGTTCTCCATGGGACTGCAGTGTTTTGAATTTGAACCCACCCTCTGAGCTGTCAATGTGGTCTAGACAATTGGATTGACTCCCTGCCTCCTGGAAGACCAGTGCTTGTTTGACACCCTTTGAAGTAAGTTGTTCTTTTGGATTCCTTCCACAGTAGGCAAGCCCTTGGATGGTGTCCAAGAAAGTCTTCCGGCCTGAAGGTCAGATGTGTCCAGATGTTGACTTGAAGGCTATCAGCTCCTCTAACCCCTCATCTAGGCCGCAGAGTTTCCTTTCCGTCAATGCCAAGCAAGAAAGTGCAGTTGGCCCTGCACCCATCCTTCTGCATCCTTGTTCCCCACCAGGCGCCAATCAAAACGATCAGGAAAGAAATTGTGTCTCTACAGACAGATACTTCTCTCCTCACTGGTTCCCAGATCATACAGTATTACAGAGAATTTGCTGCCCTTTCATTTATTAGGTGTCAGAAGACATGTCGAGACAATGACAATGATCCAGGAAGATGACATATATTGTTGAGATGCAAATACTGTGCCATTTCTGTAAGAGACTTGAAGGTGTGTGGATGGTGGTGGTTTTGGTGGTCTTTGCACAAATCTCCCTTGGATTTCCTGTGATGTTTCTGATTTCTGGACTTGAGAGTCTTGAGGACTTGAATGTGAGTTAGCCCCATGGGGATGTGGTAGGTGGGCAGTTGGAGCTGGTTGACTGGTGAAATGTGGCAGAAATGGAGTCATCCCAAGAAGTTTGGATGTTGTGGGGAGCGTGGGATGTTGTCTCTTTGGATATGATGTGTTAGCAGGTGGGTTGTGCTTAGACCATGGAGTCTCCTTCCCTGGGAAAGGGGTTCTCAAAGCAGCCCTTGTCCCTGTTTTTCATTCTTCTTAGGAGAATACAACAAGAACATTCTCAAAAGTTGGCCCTGGATCTTGGACTTGCGGCCTCCTTAATTGGAGAAATAAAATGTGTGCTATAAATGGCCCATGTCTTGTCTTTTGCCATCCCAACACAAACTATGCTAAGATGAGTCAATCAGCAATCGCTGTCATGTTTCCATTGTGGTAATCTACACCAAACACCCCTTTTGTCATTGATGCATTTTTGCAGTTCGGTGGCAGTTAGCATGTTCATGTTCTTGTCTAGGTATCGCCTTTGTCCATCTCCGGAACCTACAAGGACATACTCTTGCCATCAAACTGAAGTCTAGTGCCCTCCTCAGGCCCAGGAAAAGAACATTGTACTTTATGTTTTAATGCATCTGAGGTTTTGGATCTTGAGATAAGTGAAATCCTGCTCAGTTTGACTTTCTCTGGATACCATCATTTTCAATGGATGCCGTTCACCCCCACTCCTGGGCATAGCGGGTCGACTGCCAACTCTGCGGGAGTCTCAAATGGACTCTGAATGACAGTCAGTGGTGACTGTGTGCACGTGAGCCTTCTGTCCCTGTCAGTGGGCAGCTCTGATCCCAGAATGGATACTCTTGGATCCTAGGCAGGCTGTGGGTTCTCTCCTCCTCCAGGTCTTTGCAGGCCAGTGTGCACAAAAGCCCTGTGCCTGGTGGTTTCTGTAGCTCATTGGAGGATGTGTCCTGAGCAGGGGACAGGGGCCGTTCGAGTGGCATAGAGGACTCTGGATTCGTCTGGCCAGCCATTGTGTCCTGGGTGCTAATGGACTAGATATAGAAGCAATGCCTGGATTCTCCTGGGATCTGACTGGGGCCATCCTGTGTGCTGAGAATTGGTGTGTCCACCTAATCAGCAGGGCCCAAGGATCCCAGAGAAAAAGGCAAGCACAGTGCCTAAGGAACCTCGGTGTCTTTAAGAGCACTTTTGGGGTGGGAGGCCAGGAAACATTGATGCGATGACTCTGATGCAGGTGCTTGTGCTTCAGATTCAGGAGCAGGCTGGGATGGCATGTGGATGTTCCACCTCCACACGCCTGGGACATCCCGGGGCTCTGAGAAGCACAGCAGCCTGACCACACTGAGGGAGTCCACTATCTCTTTGCATAGAGTGAATTGGGTTTTCTGGAGGTCCCTCAGCAATTCCACATCAAACCAGTTCTGAATCTCAAGTTTGAACCCCTGTACTTGAGAGGACTTACCCCTTTGCACTTGGGATCCTGAGACCTCATTGCCTTGAGGACACCCACACTCAGGTGTAGTTTTTGTGTGTGGGGGTCTTTCCTGGGTACAGGGCCTGGTTTATTCACCAGAATGACCTTGATCTCCATGCTCAGTGGAGCAAGTGTTGTCAGGCAAGAGGGCTCATGGTCAAGCTATATCCAAAGCACCTCACACCAGGGGTCCTCCCAGCAGTAGCCTTCCTGTTTTGAGAAGAAGCTACTCAGAGGCAAGGTGGGTCCAACATCCTCTCACTTGTTCACTCATGACTGTGCTTTAGCCGTCACCCCATTTCTGTTTCCTGACAGGCTTGACATGGCTGAGATAGTCCTTAGCATGAGCTCTACCGTGCAGTAGCTGCAGATCTGCAGCTGGAGAGACACCAAATCTCAAAGGCAACGCACATGAAAGAAAAGAGCAAGAACAAGAGCCAGAACCAAAACAGGGCCAGGTGTGGCAAGGAAAACTGGAGTCACTTGGTTGGGACTTAGAAAGATCTCGGTGGGGTGGCATTGCTGCTGGAGCCATAATGATAAGAGAGAGCCAGTCCTGTTCATTTTGAGAGCAGCGTGTTGGGGGAAGGTGTACAGAAATGGGGAGGCAGTATTGAATTTCACCATAAGAAGAGGTTTGGTAAAAGGCCAGTGTGGGGTTGGAGGAGCTAGGCAGATAGGGAGAAGCCAGGGCACGCCCCAAAGCCTGGAGAGTGCACTGGATGTCCAGGGTTGTGAAACACCACCCCTCTAACTCACAAGAGAGAGATAGAGGCATCGATGCATTTGCCTGCACCTGCTTCCAAGGTGGCTCACCTAGGCACCTGTGTTTCCTTGTCTCAGGAGGCTGGGACTTCAGGCTCCATTGAGCTCAGCTGGGAGGATCAGACTCTGAGCTCATGCCTGTGTTCCTCGTAGGATCCAGTTTGGCTGAGCCTCAGTGCTTTTCTGATGAGAGGATGGAACAGTGATATGTCTTAATCACTGGGGAGTTTCCCCAGACATCTCATGCTAAATCAATTCATTTGCTTGGATTGAGGGTGAATGTGTGTGTGTGTGTGTGTGTGTGTGTGTGTGTGTGTGTGTGTGTGTGTGTGTGTGAGAGAGAGAGAGAGAGAGAGAGAGAGAGAGAGAGGTGATGCTGGAGACAGGGATCCAGAGAGAAGTCATAGGCTTCACAAACCTCAATCGTGGAGATGATATCCTATAACTTTTGCCCACTTCTATCCCCATGAATCCAGAGACAGAGTCTGATCCACCTTGAGGTGAGGGGTGTACTGGCTTTGGGCAGCAGGATGCTGTGGTACCTTGGAGTCTCTGTGAGGCACCTAAGGCTAGAGTGAGAAGAAGCACTTGGGTGAATTTGAAATCTGAGGGGAAAGGTTGGGAAGTTGTACTGCAGAGAGGGACAGCCTCTGAATCTCAGTGGCCTCCAAGTTGCCATGGTGCAGAGTGGGAACTACAGCCGAGATGGGCCTGACATTGCCCAAGCCCTGTATGGGACACAGGCCTGATTGAGTTGGGTTGCATTCTTTGTCTCTCCCCGTTCTCGTGATTGTGCCATCTCTAAGTTTGTGAGTTTGCCACCTGTGAGTCGCATCTTTGGTTTCAGAGATACTAGGGTCTCTTATGGGCAAATATATGCAATAAATCTTAGAAAGTAGATGCTACACTGGTTTCCAGAAAAAGCTGGGGCCACTGGGGAGCCCACGAGAGGCACAATGATGGGACCAGGGTCACAAGGTTGGTGAGAGGGATGGACTGGTTATGAATCCAGTTGTGAATGCTCAGAGCTGGAACTCTAGTGGCAGCCAAGCTGGGCAGAGGGTGGTGGGGGTATTTGGGTTGTTGTTGGTGAACACGTGTTCAGTGGTGCAGTTGGTGTGGGTGGGTGCTGGGAGAACTGAGCAGCCCATAAGGCTTTTGGAAGTGGTATTACATGAAGAGTAGGCTCAGGTATGGGCACCAGAGGAAATGACATCATGGCCTTGACGATGGAGCAAACAGAACACGGAACCCTGGTAACCAGGCACCCACTTGACTGAGCAAGCCACCCCAGCTCACTTGGTGGGAGACACTGGAGTGAGAAGGATGTTCTCCTGTTGTTTCAAACGATGCCGAGCCTCAGGTGCCCAGGAATCTCAGGGTAGCCGGCTTGGCCTTGTCGGGGAACACTGGGTGAGGCTTCGTCCTAGACACCTGAGTTTCTGGCGATTGTCCCAGAGAAGCTCAAGAGTAACACTGAGTAGCACAGGGCAGGTGAGCTCAGCAGGCCCTCTTGTCTGATTCCTCCTGAATGTCCCAGGACTCCTCATAATCTCAAAGGGTCTTTGTGTGTGTGGGGTCAGGGGGCAAGCAAGGGCGCACTGATAGGGACTATCTCATTAAGCTTTTACTTCACTGTTGTGATGAAGTCATTTTTCTGTTTGTTACCATGCTCATTTGTGAACCCAGCATTCTTGGTCCCAATTCAGGGTGAAAATGAAGTGGATCAGAACATGGATGAGCCCTGCAGGGTAGAGACCCTTGAAGCTTCCAGGCAGGATCAGCTCATGAATCAGCTTTTGCCTGTCTTTTGTGGCAGGAACTCAGACTTGGGCAGCACATTCAGGTCCACCTATTCATGTTTCATCACCACCCAGCACGTGCTGGACCTGCTGTTCCCAAGGTAAGCGCCACACTGCCAAGTCCAAGTGCACAGCCCCCTCAGGCCTGGGTCTTGGGGCTGCCACGTACCTGTCAGAGACCCAAAGGTTTTGTGATACCTAGGGAGATAGAGGACCACACACCTAGTGGATTGTGAGCACCAAGTGGGACGAGTCCTGTAAGTGCCTGCCACGGCCTTGCAAGGGGAGACTAAGCGTCTTCCCAGGCAGACTAAAGCGTCCTGACTCGAGCTGGTCCACGGAGCTGTGTGGAGCAGCCCCCACCACACCCTGAGAACCACTGCTCCACAGTGTGCGCTGCGCTCCTTCCCAGGTGGACTGAGTGAGGCCTGGGTTTTTTTCTGGTGTGATGTTCACTTCCTGTATGAAGAAGCTGTGTGCTAGGGGCGTCTCCTAACTCAGGCCTTCGGCGAGGCACTTTGGTGTTATTCTCAGAGCTTCCCATGTGAGATATAGCTGTGCGGGGGCTGGGGGGGCCGGCAGTTCCCATGCCCAGAGAGAAATGTGGGAAGCAGCAGGTTGGGCTCATTCACTGGTGAACATAGAGAAAGCACCCACTGTGTGAAGACATGTTTCCAGGCACGTTGCACAATTCGTGGGAAATGTGGTCAAGAAGACTGCCCTCTTATCCTTTTTCGTGGGCGTCAGCCTGAAACCTCAGGTGTCATGAGTCCATCTTCTACATGTGACAGCATCCCTGCCTCCTTGAAGCATGACGGCATCTTGTCCTGTTCAGTGACCATGGTAGACCACAGGACCCACTTCAACATGGAATGGGCTTGGGTAGAAGAGGGTGGGCTCCTGTTTCCAGAGTAGGGAGCTGCAAGGTGATTTGACTTGAGAAGGCTGAGAAAATTTTGGTTTTTTCCAATTTTGTTCCCTGCATGCAGTCTAAGGTCTGGGGCTTCAAGCATAGGAGGAGAAAGGCAGAGAGCTGTAAGGAAAGTCATGGTCATCTCGGAACTGAGAGGAGACTTTGTCTGCAGAGGCCGCTCCTGTGACAATGGCTGCCAGCACAGCCCATCCCAGTCAGACTACACCTGCCTGTCCTCCCCCAGGGCCTCAGAGATGTGGTCTTCACTGATTGTAAAAGTGATATCGATTCCTTCTCAGGGGGACTCAGTGAGAGCTCACAGAGAAAGAGGTAGCATTGTAGCCCAAGCCAGGGAATGAGGTATTCCTTGAGCCGCAATAAGAATGGGCAGGAGGAGAGACACTCCTGGTAGTTGCATTCAGGTTGGAGAGCATGTAGCCAGCAGAAAGAAGAATGTCAGGCATGGCCAGAGGATGGGAGAGCTGGTCATACCATGGATCTAATGTTCCTTTCCATGTAGGTTCTCTGCCTGGAGACCTGTCCTGTCATTGCCTATGCAGCCACTGTGTCTTGGCTGGGGTGGACTGGTGTGTGCAGAGCCAGGAAAGGTTTAGGAGTATAGGGTCAGAGTTTTGCTACTGCAGGCTGTGGGGAAGGGGGCCAGGCATTTGCTGACTGGACACCTGCCTCCCCACAGTGGCACTCCTTCCTTCCCGGGCACCTGGATGGACTTGTACAATGAGGCTTCCCTTCAGCCTCGAGGCAGTCTGCTTCTCCAGCTGCTGCTGCCACCCATGCAGCTGCTCATGGGTGGCTTGAACCTGGAACACCAAGCACACCACCTGCTGGCCCAGATTGAAGACGGCAAGTCAAGTGAGGCAGAGCCTGAGAGGGAGGCGGCCTGGGGTGTGTCCATAAGGGTATTGAAGAAAGGTCCGAGTTTTGTCCCACTGGGTAGAGTCTGTGTGGCTGGTGTTGGGCTGGGAAGAAGGGTAAGCCTCTGTCCACTCAGGCAATGGCCCCTGTCTGCGACGAGGTCCCGTGTGGGCTGAGGGGCTGAGGGGCTGAGGGGCTGAGGTCTTCCTGGCGACGAGGGTGTGTGTGTGTTTTTTCAAAGCTCAGGGCAAGGCAGTCATGTTGGCATCTTGTCTCCTCTAGCTACAGGCTCAGTTCCAGTGGAGTCTTCTAAACCCACCACAGAGCTAGAGCCTTCTCCAGGAACTGCTCTGGAGCCCTGTGAAGGGGCAGCAGCAGCGCGTGTCATCCAGAGCTGGAGTCCAGGAGGTCAGGGGTCTGCACTAGGTACTCCTCGCTGCCCCTGTACAACAAGCGGGTGGGAGACAGCTGCCTCATTCATGTGTACCTAGAAAACCAAAGGACAACAGCGTACAAAAGCATCCTGGTGACATCCTGGTGAGTCTTAGAGTAGGGGAGTCTCCTGGGCGCCCACACTGGGGAAGACAGACTACATAGCAAACTCCTTGGATGAGGCCTGCCTTCTTGAATTGGAGCTTCTGCAAGGTCAGGAAGGATTGCAGTGAATAAAGCAGAGAGAGAGGTCATGGTTAGGAGCATGACCTGAGAGGAGGGACAGCACCAGCATGGCAGGTCTCGGTGTGAGTGGGCCTGCGTGCTGTGAGGTTTGCAGGCCAGAAGTGCAGGAGCACTTGCTGGGTTCAGAGGAGGTCAGAGAGATACGTAGGGCACAGGCTGTACTCTATGGACCTTGGTATTGTCAAGGAGTATATTGAACCATGGAGGTTGAAGCAGAGGAGGTGGCAGGTGTTTTTCTTGCGTGTGGGAGGGCTTATGTTGCTGGTGGAAGGGAAGGGAGCCTTTTCAGCATGATGAGGTTAGGTAGTTGCAGGTCCCAGACAACTGGGGGCCTTGCAGGAGTCCATTGGTGTCCTAGTTTGCATGGATATGAGTAGAGAGCTTGAGGCCGTCTCTGCAGAAGGGTCAAGGGTGCGGAGTATCTGTCATAGGCTCCAGGAGTCCAGCAGCAGAGGAGCCATGTTCCAACACGCCCCTGCTGGCTCCATAGCTCCATACACCCCGCAAGCACTGACACTCTGGAGGCCAGCAGCTTTCATGCCCTATCATGAAGGAGTCATGAGCAGGCTCTTGTTCCTGAGTCTGTTCTGTGCCCTGGCTGTCAGGACCAAAGCATCTAGGGTTTGTGCCTGGTCCGCTCACCAATGCAGCCTGCGGACCAGAGCTTGGATTTGGAAGCCCACTGGACCTTTCCTCCCATCTCAAAGGGACTAGAGTGTGTCTGTGCAGAGCCTGTTTTGTCCTTGTACCCTTCTACCTTGTGGGCATAGCAGGTTGCAGCAGACTGTTGTACCAAGATTGGGCTAGAAGCACATAGCCAGACCCCACATGAGCACAGGAAGGCCTCAGGTATCAGGATAACAAGATGGTGCCCTGGTGTTGAAGGCTAAGTGGTCTCCTGATTGTCCTTGACCGCTGATGAGCTTTCTCCAACCCTGCTCAGGTGACCTGCCAGGATAGGGCTCCGACCATCATCCGCAGGGCCTTAGATGAACACTTGCTGCGGCAGGAGGATCCAGAGGACTTTGAGCTTCTGCAAATTGTCTCGAACCATCAGAGTAAGTGGGACAATCGGATGGTGGGGAGAAATGAGTGCCAGTGGGCTCAGGATAACTTGCAGCCCAAACACAATGTGCCTTGGCCCAATACATGGCGACATAAATCTGCAGGTTCTTCATGTTGCCCCAGGGGCTGCTGGACCTGGCTCCCATGTGTTCTTTCCTTGACCCGATGAGGCATTGCAAAGCAAACTATTCATGAGGAGCAAAGAAGATAGGCTTCTTTGTCTTCTATCAAAAAGATAGGCCACCCAGGGTGTCTATTTTGGCAACCGTTCATGACTGAGACAAGTATATGAGAAAAGCAGTTCAAAAAGAATGATTTGTTTTAGGCACCTGGTTTCCAACCTTTCCATTCATTGCAAACAGGCTAAACTTAGGAACAGAGGCCATATGTAGACAGAATTGTTTGATAGAATAGAACCCTTCAGAGCTTGGTGAAGTGTTCTTCGATAGAGAAACAGAAGAATAGAGAGGAGGAAGAGGAGGAGAAGGAGAAAAGAAGGAAAATGAGTTGAAGCAGGAGATGATGAATAAAAGCATGAAGAACAATTAGAAGATGAAAAAGAAGAAGAAGAAAAAGCACAAGGAGAAACACAAGAAGAACAAGAAGCATAACAATAAATAGATTAAAAATGTGCATGAGAATTGTAATGATGAGAAGGAAATGGAGAAGTGGGTAACTAAAAAAAAAAAGAAGGAGTAAACCCCAAAAAGGCACATCCCTGCTGTGGGCATCCTCCATCCATGCCCAACACACCTCCAGTTTATAGCACCTGCCATTACTGTACTGATGTATGAATGGATTAATCCACTGGCAAGGTCAAAGCACTCAACATCAAGGGGTTCCCCGAAAACCCACGTGCGGTCATTGGTGCACTGGGGAGCAAACCTTCAACACAGGAGTGGTTGAGGGCAAATCCAGATGAAAACTCTAGCAGTGTCTGTTTGGCAGGTCCTACCTGAACTGAGATGTTCTGAGGTACAAGGGGCTTATTCCTTGAAAGGTGTTGCTTTAGTTGAGATCCTGTGCAGAGTCTTTCCTGAGGGAGGAATCTCTGGGGAAGTCTTTGGTGGAACAGTAGCTGGATGATAGGGCTCTCAGGTCTGTGTGTCAGGTGTGACCTGGCAGAGGCCCTCAGTTGTGGGGCATGTCCTGTTGTGTACTCCTTGAGTGTCACTTACCACATTTGTGTGTCTCCCTCTCCAGGGCTGAGGATCCCTGATGATGGCAATGTGTATTATGCCCTGAATGGCAGAGTGAACTACGATTTTATCCTGCGGCAAAGACCCACCAGCAGGTGGTTCAAGGTGAAGCGAGAGGAGGTAAACACCCACCTTATTCACTCTTTACTCCTGGTGCCACTCCACATCCACCAAGGAGACAAGAACCCTCATCTTCTGGATGTCTGTTCTAGAATGCCCATAGAACAAACTGACAGGCTGGGGGTGGTGTGCAGCTTCTGGGCTTTGTTGATGTTGTCATCCCCCACAGTTCTTGGAGCGTACTGATGCAGTGGCATCCAGCATCCCAGCAGCTGTGAGCAGCAGTTCTGCAATGGCTACTGGACCATTGCCCCAGGCCACCCAAAGCAATGAGTCCTCTATGAAAAGGTCACCAACAGCAACTGCTCAGTGCTTCACCACACCGAGCAGGTGGAAGACAGCCGCTTTGTTCATGTTCTCCTGGAGGGACAGAGCAGGAGGGAGACAAAGCGCATCCTGGTAAGCCTGAGAGCAGGGCTGTCTCTGGCGTGTGCACAGTGTGGATGGCAGGGAACAGCAAAGGGCATGCAGTGTAGTTCAAATAAAGAAGAGAGAGGTCAGTCTTAAGAGCTAGACCCGCGAGGAGGGAGAACACCAGCATGGCCAGCTGCAGCTGTGAGTGGGCCTGCGCATTGTTGGCTTTACAGGCCGGAAGTGCAGAAGCAAGTGCTATGGACACATCAAGTCCGAGAAATATGTAGGGTGCAGGCTGCACTGCGTAGAACTTGGTATTCTCAATGAGGGAGATCTAGACCATTGGAGGTTGGAACACAGGAGGTGGCAGTGATTTGTCATATGTGTAGGAGGGGATGTGTTGCTGGTGGAAGGGAAGAGAGCCTCCTGAGCATGATGAGGTGTGGGAATTTGGGGCGGAGATCACCTGGGGTCCATGCCAATGCTGAGGAATGTCAGCGTTTGCATGTAGGTGAATAGGGAGCTAAAGGGGTTCTTGGCATCATTGATATGGATGAGCAGTAGACGCCCTAATGCTGCGGGTGTCCAGCTGCAGAGGAGACATGTTCAGTGGCTGCCAGAGCTGAGGCAGGTAGCTCATTCCCACCAGGCCAGCACTGAGCTTCCAGAGGCCAGGGCCTCTCATGGCTCTCATGAAGCAGTCAAGTGCACGTTGTCATAAGTGAGTCTGTTTTGTGTCGTGGCAGTCCATACCAAATATTCTAGCGTATCTGCCTGTCGCACCCACAAAAGCAGCCTGCATCCCAGGGCACACCTGGCATATAGGCCACGGGCCCATTGCTCCCATCTCAGTGAGATGAGAGTGTGTCTGTGCACAGGCAGTTTGGTCCTTTGACCCTGAGTGGAATGGAACTCCACAAGGGGGGATGGCAGGTCCTGGCAGACATTTGTACCAGGATTGGTCTAGTAGCACATCGCAAGAGCCCGGTGACAAGATTGTGCCCTTGTCTATACAGCTGAGGTTTCTGCTGAATGTCCTGGACCACAGTCTTTTGGGTAGCTCCACTCCAACCCATCCTCTGATGACATTTCTCCCACCCTGATCCAGGTGACCTGGCAGGAGTGGGTTAGGAGCATCATCCGCAGGGCCTTAGACCAAAATCTGCTCAAGCATGAGGATGCAGAAGACTTTGAGCTGCTGAAAATGGTCTCTGAGCATGAGAGTAAGTAGGACAATCAGATGGTGGGGAGAAAGTGGGCCGAGGCCCCCACAAAAGCCAGAGTGTGGCGGGCCTTGTGCAGGAAATGAAGTGCAGTGGTGGGCGTGTCAAATGTGCAGGTTCTCACTGAGGCCCCAGGGTCTGCTGGAGCTCCCTAAATGTGTCGTCCCCTGGACCTGGTGAGGCAATGCATAGCTAATATCGATGAGAGCCAAGGAAGTAAGGCTTGATCACTGGGCAGATTGGTTTATGGCTCACTGATAAGGATGTCTTCCAATGGAGATGAGGACAAAATGGGTCATGATTGGAATCAGCACGGATATGGACTGAAGCAGCACATGTTGAAATCCATGGCCAGGTCATGAGACGTCCTGCCTCTTCACGAGAATGTTGGGATTGCCGCACCTGGGTACACGACTCAGTGAAGAGGAAGAAAGGCCAGGGGACAGGCTGTTTGGTTGTTTTTGGGAAACTTCCAAGTCCTCTGTGCCTGGGGGCCCATATCCCAAAGAGATCAGTATAACCAGGTTATTATTCCTTCCAGCGTCAAAGAAGGACATCCAAAGAACATAGAAGACAATGCTGATCACTAAACTGTGCCATTGCAATTTCCTTTCTTGTGAGCATCCACGATCCCAGCCTGTCCACACTAGAACCCACCATCTGCAGGGCATGTGTGTTGAGTTTTCCCATTTTTACACACCAAGTCAGTTTGGTTGTCTCTGTCTTACACATGAGGAAGACTGTGGTCCGAGAAGCTGGGCTAGGTGGCCGTGGCTAGGAATCTCAGTGGCCTAGGAGGATGAGAAGTTCCAAAGAGCCTCAGAAAATTAGTGAGAGCCTGTATCCAAAGGAAAATGCCTGAGAATGTGTCTCAGTGTTTAAGTGTTCCTGGGTTTGCTTTCTGGCTCCAAATCAAGTAAGTCCATAAGGAATGACCAACATGATAGTGTATTAAGGTGATATTTGAAGTAGACATATCCGACCCAGCATGAGTTGAAAGCAGGCTCCAGACCAGTGGAGAATTGTGAGTAGCAGATGTGAAGAGTGAGGACTAGCTGGGTGCCTAGAACCCACTAGGTGTGACGGTATATCTACATTATGGCAGGAGGGTGGCCATCACGTGATGCTGGGCATGTCCTAGATTGGAAAACCTTGTTTTCATTCGGGAAGCTCTTTGGAGGGGGATCTATTTTAGAATTGCTGGTCCAGATGAGGTGTTCCCTACCACAGGCAGAAGCATGACCAAAATGCAGTGTCTGTTAGGCAGTCTTTCATGACTTTGACAGTTCTATAGAAAGGAAGACATTTGTCTTTGGTCTTGGATTCACTCCTTGCCCATCATTGAGAACTGGTTCCATCTTGGGATCCAGAACAGAGGCTTACATGTGGGCCAGAGTGTGTTAGATTGCAACCACTCAGAGCATGCCAAACAATTCTTAGATAAAGAAGGAGAAGAAGGAGGAGGAGGAGGAGAAAAGAGGACTCACCCGAGTGGGGAGAGGATCAGGATCTGAAGAGGAGGAAGAAGAAAAAGAAAAAGGAGGAAGAAGAACAGAGGGAAGGGTGGAGGGGTATAAGGAGGAAGAAAGAAGAAGAAGAAGAGGAGTAGTAGGAGGAGGAGGAGAAACAAGAAAGAAAGAAGAAGAATTCATTTAAAAACATGGAAAAGACCCAGAAGTAGTACAAGAAGGTGCAGGCCAAAAAGAAGAAGCAGAAGTAGAAGAAGACCAGAATCCAAGTACAAACACACAGATCATGATGAGAAACAAGAGAAAGGCGCGCTCACCTAGAAAACAATATAGATCTTCAGGGCACAACCCTGCTGAGGCCTTCCTATCTCCATGCCCAACATACCTCCAAGTTATATTACCTCCCATTTGTGTATTCATCTTTGAGTGGATGATTCCCTGGGCAGGGTCCAAGCACGCACCATCCAGTGCTTCCCTGAAAACCCACCTGGGAGCATTGCGGCACTGGGGAGAGAAGCTTAAGCACCGAGCCTTTGGGGGGCCAATCCTGATGCAAACCCTAGTAGTGCCTCTCTGGCAGGTCCAAGCTGAAGTGAGAAGTTCTTGGGTCCAAGGTGCTTTTTTCATTGTGTTAGTTTGTTAGTTGATAGCTTGGTTTAGATCCTGTACATTATCTTCCTTCAGGTAAGAATCATTGAGGAAGTCGTTGGTGGAACTGTAGCCGGATTGGAGGGCTGTCAAGTGTGTGGTGCAGGCCTGACCCGGCAGAGACTCTGAGGGGTTGGGAGTGTCTTGTGGTGTAATCGTTGAGTGTCACCTACCAATCCTGTCCACCTGTCTCTGCAGAAGTCAAGGTTCCTGACCATGGACTCCTCTACTTCTCCATGCATCCTCAAATTGAATATAATTTCATCCTTCGAAAACGACCCAGGAACAGGGCCCAGGTCAAGGGAAAGGAGGTAAACAGCCACCTTCTTCAAGCTGTACTGCTTGTGCCATTCCACATCCACGCAAGGAGACCAGAAGCCTCCTCAGCTGGACATATGTTCTAGCATGCCCATAGAGCAAATGGACAGGCTGGGGTGGCTTTCTGTTTCTGGGCTTTGCTGATGTTCCACCCCCCACAGTTGTCAGGATCAGCATTGAAGCGGTCAAGGCCACTGGTGAACCGGCAGGTGGGAGACACCTGCTTGATTCGCATCCAGCTGGAAAAGCAGAGCCCAAAGAAGGCCAAGACTGTCCTGGTAAGCCTGGCAGCAGGGGTGTCCCCTGGTGCTTACACCTGGGCAGGGAACAATCACTAATCCAATACCATGGACCCCTCCTGCCCTCTTGAATTAAGCTTCTGAGGGTCAGGAAGGACAGATGGGAATGGAGATGAGAGAGGTGGGTGTTGAGGGCTTCACCTGAGATGAGGGAGAGCACCAGTATGCCCAGCGCCATGTGTGTGGGAGTGTGTGTGTGTCGGGTGGCAGCGTGCAGGCCAGAAGGTATTGGTGGGAGATGAGAAGAGGACAGTGTGTAGGCTGCAGGTTCCCCTGTATGGGATGGAAGATGCTGGTGCCCATGGAGGAGGACAGCAGTATGAGATTCTGCATGTTCCTTGACCAAGGAGCTGAGAGGGTCTCTGTGCAGAATCCATATGGATGTGGAGTAAGCACACTAAAAGTCCAGGTCCCCCGCAGGGGAGAGGAGCCCTTTTCAATGAGCACCCTTGGTGAATGAGGTGCCCTGCTACACCCCAGCCAGCACTGAGCCTCTGGAGGCCAGGAGCTCTCCTGGCTGTCCTTGAGCACTGCCATGCGTGGTCTTGTTCCCGAGTCTGTTTCTTTGCCCTGGCAATCAGGACCAAAGCCTCTAGGTTTTGTGCCTGGGCCAGCCCAAATGCAACCTGTATCCTCGAGCAGACCTGGGATATTGGAGGACACTGTGCCATTCCTCCCATCTTGTTGGGACGAGATTGTATCTGTTGACAGGTTGTGTGGTCCTTTTACCAAGAGTGGAATGTGGCTGCACAGAGGGCAATGGTAGGTGCAGGCAGACCTTTGTACAGGGTTGGGCTAGTAGCCCATCTGAAGAGCCCGTGCAATTACCAGGACGTTCACCTTAGGTAGTAGGGTCACGGATGGTGCCGTTGTATTTAGAGCTGAGGTGCCTCCTGAGTGTCCCTGTGCACTGTCCTTGGGTAGCCACTTGAAGGCCCATTTCCTGAAGTCCTGTCTCCCATGCTGCTCCAGGTGACCTGCCACGATAGGGCTCCTGTCGTCATCCGCAGGGCCCTGGAGCTCCACTTCCTAAGTGAGGAAAAGGCAGAAGACTATGAGCTGGGCCAGATCATCTCCAACCATCGGAGTAAGTGGGACACTCAGATGGCGGGAGCAAGGGTCAGGAAGGGGACTCCGGTCAACTCATAGCACCCAAGAGTAGTCTCTGACCCAGAAGAACACTCAAACAGGGCATGTTGTGACTCCAGCACAAAGAGAACTGCACTCATGCTGGCATAAGGTGTGTAGCTTCTGTGACATGCCCCAGTGGCTAGTGTGACTCCCCACCAGGTGTTTTTCCCTGGACATGAACAAGCATCCAGTGCTGACATCAGTGAGGTGTAAGGAGGAAAGCCTCCTTCCAGGAGCAGTATGGCCTCATGGTCTCTGACAGGAGCAATCCTATTGAAAGCCTGATGTATGACAAGAAAGCCACTGCCTGTGCAGAGCATTGCCAGTATTCTAGCAAGCAGCAAGAGGATGAAATTGGAAAGAAAATTACAGGCTGGGAGACAGACTGAATCGTGTCTCTTTGGATAAATTCCGTGGTCTTCTCTTCCTGAGTCCACTTGCCCAGCAGTGATCACAATAGCCAGGTTATTATCACTAACTAAAGTCAGATGAGGGCTTCCTCACCACGTCTGCCACAAAGCTGATCTGTTAATAATTCCAGTGCTATTTATTTATTTGGTTTTTATTTTTTCCTTAATTTTTTGGTGAGCCCATAACACAGACGCCATGATCCCAGTCTATCCACACTGAAAACCACCATATCTAGGAGTTCTAGGATAAATGTTCTCATATGTTAACGTACTAAGTCTGTTGGGTTAATAAAGTCTCATGGATGAGGGGGTGTGGGGCTTTGGTTGGCTACGAAATTCATAGCAGAGATACACACATGCGACCCAGAAGGGGTGAAGAACAGGCTGTAGGCTAGAGGAAGGCTGCAGGAATCAGGGCTTCAGAGGAAGGAGTCTGAGTCCCACTGTGGGTTGTGACATCCCTGGACCATAGGAACAAGTTGGAGGGAAACTGTCCCTTTCTGGGACTTTGGAAGCCTTGTTCTCAGGAGGGCAGCATTTGGGATGCGACTTCCACTCTAGGCAGCCTGGTCCACAGGGAGGGAGGCTCCAAGAATGGCAGAAGCATGGCTCCCATGTGGTATGTGTGCTGGTCAGCCTTTCCTCACTGTGACAATACCTGAGGAAACTGAGTTAGAGGAGAAATCTTATGTTTTTCCTCCGGGTTTCATAGCTTTCCACTTGGTTCTGCACTGAGGCTGTCCATAAAGCCAGAGTGTGTGGCAGTGGAGAGTCCTCAGCTCTTGCCAAACAGGCACAGAACGGGAGAGAGAGAATGAGGCTGAGAGAGGCAGAGAGAGAACGATGGTTAGGAGGAAGAGGAAGGCTACTTGGAGAATGAGGATGAAGTGGAGCCCACAGGGCCCAGATAGAGTTGCTGAGGGCAAACCCCTGTTGAGGTCTTCCTCCAACCATGCCCAAGCTTCTTCTAGTTCCTACCACCTCCCAGTAGTGTATGCATCATGAATGAGGAATTCATGATAACATGAGAGCACTCCCCATGGAACGCTTCCACCCAAAGACACCTGTGAACTTTGCTGACCTGGGAACCAAATGTTCAGCACAGGAGCCTTTTGTGGGAGATTCCAGATGCAAACCACCTGTTGAGATAATTGAAATTAATGAGCTATTAAACAAATGAAGTTAATAACAAATAAACAATCTTAAGTCAAAACACCAAAATATCAGGTTATATAGCACTAGTCATATTGTTTGCTAAAGAGAAGTCCCAGGGACACCTATAAATCAAAATTGAAAGTACCTTCATTTATAAAATTATTTACCTAAATTGAATACTCTAAACCTAAAATGAATTAAAGTTATTTGGATCCATATATATATATATATTTTTCTTTTTCATAAGCGCTTTGTTCTATGTGACGTCACACTGGACAAACAAACATACAAACATATATTTGTGACGTCACATTAACATGAAATATAGACAAATGTACAGACATAAAGACATGTATAAAAAGAAAAAAAAATACAATTGTGTGCACACTAAAGAGAGATCTCCTCGTCCCGGCCGGGAGAAATGACACTTAAGTTGTGAAATATTTTGAAGGACTCTTTTGAGGGAATCATTCTATACCTTCATCTTGGTCCTCTTGATTTTGTACCTTTTTTATTAATCTTGATTCTTCAATAACTTCATCTTGATCATTTTGATGTGGTACCTGTTTTATTAATCTAGATGGTATCCATATTGGAGAGGATTCGTCTTTTGGAAAAACACAAACAGATCCTCTTCCCCAAATTAATACTGGATCTGGACCCTTCCATGTACCTGAAAGAACATCCTTCCAGTAAACCAAAGGTTTATGTTGTTGGTGTGGATTCCAATGTCTGTCTCCAGCAGAATAACCATTAGAGTCTAAAGTTAAAAAATTTAAGGTAAACAGGGCAACTGCCAATCTGTCCTTAGGACTTTTCCAATTTCCTTCTTTTTGTTTTAATAACATAATTTTCAGTGTCCGGTTTGCTCTTTCAATAATGCCCTGACCCTGAGGATTGTATGGGATGCCTGTTTTATGGGATATATTGAATTTTGCGCAAAACTCTTTGAAAGATGAGGACGTGCAGAATTCATGAGATAACATCTTTAACTTTTTCTCCAGAATGTAGAGCACTCATGCCTGAACATGTATCTATGGTCACATGAATAAATCGCAATTTTCCAAAACTTGGCTCATGAGTAACATCCATCTGCCACAAATGATTGGGCATCAATGGGTTAACGCCGAAATGAGGATTGGGCAAATGTGTCATACAAGATTTACAATCTTTTACAATTGTTCTGGCTTGCTCCTTTGTGATTTTAAACCTACGTTGCAAGGTGGTGCTGTTGACATGAAACTGGGAGTGAAATAAAGTAGCCTTTTCTTGCCCACAAAAGTTTTTGTATTTGATAAAACAATTTAAAGGCTGGAGTATGAGGTGCTATTGGTCCTGCTAACTCTAATTTTGGGACGGCTTGTACAATATAGTGGCTATCTGAAAAAATGTTTACGGGCTGGTCCCTAAAATTTTCCAGAGCTCTTACCACAGCTTCCAATTCCACTAGTTGAGCTGATTTGTGTGCAGTTATGTAAGTCATATTTTCTTTTTTTAGTGACTACTGTAGCAGTACCATTTGAGGACCCATCTGTAAATACATTAAATGCCTAGGAATAGGTTGATTTTTTATTACCTGTGGAAATATAATAGGATGATTAATACAAAAAGATAATATAGGGGACTTAGGAAGATGATTATCAAAATTTGCAGACATTTAGCTATAGCCCAATCATTATCATTGAAGCATAAGTATTCAATCTGTGATGATGAATAGGGAGTAATAATAGTAGCCAAAGACACCTGTGGAAGAGTCAGCTCCAGTATCTATTAATCCCTCCATTTCTATTCCTTGGATTTTTATTTTACACATAGGCCTCCTTGAACAGTCTCGAACCCAGCAAGCCATGGGACTTGAGTCAGTGGAACAAAATCCTCTATTGTTCCCTTCTTGAGGCATACCATTTTAAATGAATTATGTAAATTGGGAAGGAGAAGCAACTGAGCAATTCTATCTCCTTGATTACTTACACTTTGGGGTGTGCTGACCTGGGAACCAAATGTTCAGCACAGGAGCCTTTTGTGGGAGATTCCAGATGCAAACCCTAACGGCGAGCCTTGGCGATGCCAGAGGAACTGGGATGTTCTGGAGTCCAAAGCCTTTGGAAGCAAGACATTAGGTCTGTTGAAGTCCTCTGCCTAGTTTGTCCTGAGGGAGGACTATTGAGGACTTCTCTGGTGGTATCGGAGCTGAATGAGAGCACTGTCAGATCGGTGGCTCAGGCCTTTCCCAGCAGAGGCTCTCAGACGTTGGGGTGTCCTATGGTGCACCTCTTGAGTGCCACCTTCTTCCCCTACTCCCTTCTCTCCCCAGAAATGAAGATTCCTCACGAGGAAAATGTGTTTTATGCCATGAACCCTAGACTGAAAATACAACTTTGTGCTAAGGAAGAGGACCATGCAGAAAGAGGAGGATGAGTGGATCGAGCCCAGACCACCAATGCGTGATGCCAAGGAGGCTCACGATCAGTACAGGATCCTCAGAAGAACATTTTGGAGCTGTGTGTCTGGGCAACACTAAAGCATACGTGATTTATTTATTTTTTAGCATTTTTTTGAAATTTTTAAAGTTGACAATGCCTACTTTCACTTTAGATGTTTTTTATTTATTTAGTTCAGTAACATATTCACTACCATAGATAAATATATATGTATATATATATATATGTATCATATATTTGTTGTTCGTGTACTTTTAAAAATATATACATATTTTTGTTTTCTGATCTTGTTTTCTGATTTGAGTATATTAACTGTAGCAGTGATTCCTAGACGGAACGTAGAAAGCCAGACAAGGAATATTTCTATTGATCACCAAGAAATTATGTTTTTAGGAGAGTGGCAGATGGGATTATCTGAGACACTTTATCCATAGGAGCAATGAAACATCTGCTATCATGTCACAAACACAAGCAAAGACACACAAACACACTAGAGCGCACACACTGGTCGAGAGATAGTGAGTTTGTTTTGGTCTATGCTGAAATGGTTTGGAGAGGTGGTTCAGGTTTCTCCACTTTGGGAATACGTTTTAGTTGCATAAGGTGTCTTGCGGATGAAAGTCAAGTCTAAAGAAGACATGCACTTGTGCTTCACATGCAACTTTACACCTAATCAGAAGATCATTCCATGCAATCTATCTAGTGCACCTGTGTTTTGACTGTGACCCATCCCCTGAGATCAGATGTGGAATTTTCTACTTGTAGCATGTCAATGGGGATCCACTGTTTTGATTTTGGAATATACCTGAATTTAGTTTTTCATATTGGCATGATATATACCATATATATGGCTTTTAAATTTTTTCTACATTGAAGGATAATGAATGCCATGCTTCTAGGAATCTGTAGACTGAAGAAAATGAGTGAGTGCCTACTGTTGCCTGGTACCTGTAGCATAGGAGCATGAGTAAGGGCTACACAGGACTTGCAAAAAGTCTAGGTCAAGTGGTCCTGCATAAAAAGGAGCTCCTAGAAGTCTCCAGCACAGCATCAGGGCCAATGAGAAATACACCCCCCTCACAGAACATGGAAAGCTACCTTATGAAGGTGGCAATGGGTACAGGGCCCTCTTGCTAGGACACGTTTTCTATTGGGCCAGAACTGTGCTCTGAATGTGCATGCTCAGAAGTGCTTGGAATTTCAGAACTGAAGCACTTTGTGCCAGCTGCTTCAACATGCAGGAACAAAGTGTGTTTTCAGTGAGAGCTTTGGGGCTGTCTCTGGTTGAACTGGAGTGTGTCAGAACCACATGTAATAATTGGCATTCAAGGTTTTCCATTGAAGCATCAGTGCCACCTGTAAACCACAGTTTGCTGCCTGTGGGGCCCTGCATTTCAACGAGTTTCCTGAAAAGGTATGAGTTATGGATTTCAATGAACGTTTTGAGAATGGATCTTCTCAGCATTCCCCTTGCCTCTCCAAAGTTTGGATGTAAGTTACAATGGCTTCCTTGGTAGCACACATTTTACATTGGGCCTGAATTGAATGCGCTTGCTGAAAAATACTAGGTAGTAGAGAATGGAAGCCATATGCTTGCTGAAAATAACTAGGTAGTGGAGAATGGAAGCAATTTCTGCAAGCAGTTTCAATGTGGAGGACTCACTTTGTTGTAAGTGAGCACGAGGTGCTTCTTTCTGGGTGAACTAGAATGAAGCAGAACTGCTTCTCAGAGGTGACAGGCATGCTTTCCCATTGAAGCACCTCTGCCATTGGTCCAAAATATTTCATTCATGTGGGACCCTGCATTTCAAGTGCCTGTCCTAAACAAGTTTGACAAATGATGTCATGAGACTTGGGAGAATTGATCTTCTCAGCTGGTGATCTTTCCTCCTCAAAGTTGGTTTTCCTAGATACAAGAGATCTCTTTCTGGCACACTTTGTCTTTTGTGCCCGAAACTGTGCTCTGAATGTGCTTGATGAGAACGGCCTGGAAGTGCAGCAGTGAAGCTGTTTGTGAGGCAGCTTCGACTACCACCAACTGATTTGTTTTCAGTTAGCACATGGGCATTTTTCCCTGGTTGAAGCAGTGTGAATGAGAGCTGCTTCTCAGAGCTGATAGGCATGTTTTTATTTGGAAATGTCTTTGCCCTCTGTCATCCAGAGTTCCTTGCACGCAGGCACCTGCATCTGAAGTGTTTGCAGAAAGGTCTAATGAATGGATTTCAAAGACATTTTGTGGAATTGATCTTGTCACCAGTGTCCCTTATCTTCTCCAAATTGGTATTCCTGGTGCGAGGACTCTCTTGTAAGCAAATATCGTATTCTGGGCCTGACCTTTGCTCTGAATGTGCTTGCTGAGAGTATTTTGGGAGTGCAGAAGTGAAGCAGTTTCTCAGCAGCTTCAACGTTCAGTAACTCACTTTGTTCTCAGTGAGCACATTGTCACTGCTTCAACTAGCAATAAGAATAACAGCTTCTCAGAGGTGGCAGTTTCACTTGGAAGCATCTGTACAATTGGTAAATGCGAGGGCAATGCAGGCAGGCACGTGAACTTGATGTGACGTTTGTGATAAACAATTGAGCAATGGTTATCAATAAACCTTGGGGAATTGATCTTCCCAGTAGGCACACAATTCTCCTCAAAGTTGAGAACCTAGGTATAAGGTGCTAGCACCCTTTGTATATGGGCTTCAACGGTGTTCTGAATGTGATTCCTGAAAATCGTTTGGAAGTGCATCACAGAAAAAATTTGGCAAGCAGCTTCAATATTAGGAAATAACTTTGTGCCCATTGAGCTTTCTGCCTGGCTGAACTAGCATTAAACCAAACTGCTTCTGAGAACTAGCAGGCACAGTTTCTATTTGAAACGACTGTGCTATTGGTAAATGGCAAGTTTGTTGCTATCAGGCACCTGCAGTTTCAATGAGTTTTTAGAAAAGGGGGGCCAAGGGAATACAATGAAACTTGGTACAATTCATTTTCTCAGCAGGCCCAAGTTCCTTATCAATGTTGCTGATGCTAGACAAGAGTGCTCTTTTGCAGTGATACTTTGTAATGTTTTTTGCAGGAAATGTGTTGTCAATGTGCATCCTGAGATCAAATTGTAGGGGGCAAATAGAAAAAGTTCATGCAAGAAGTATCATCTTGCAGAAAGTGGCTTTGTTCTCAGTGAACACATGTTTTTTTCTTCTTTCCTGGTGGAACTTGCATGAACAGAACCTCTTCTCAAAGCTGATGATGGCACAGTTTCCCTTTGAACCATCTATGCACTCAGTAAACCACAACTCATTGCAGATGGGCATGTGCAATTTCAAGATAGTTTTGGGAATCAGTTTGAGAAATGAATTTCGAATTAATCTTTGAGAAATTGACCCACTCAGAAGTCCCATTGCTTCCTATTTGAGGAAGTGTGCCCCAAAGTACAAGTGTTCTCATGCAAGCACACTTTGTACATGGGGCCTGAACTCTCCCCGGAATGTGCTCGATGAGAAGAGTGTGGAAGTGCACAAGAAAAGCAGTGTGTGCAAACAGCTTTAACTTGCAGGATCTACAGAAGAGCACATTGGGATTTGGGTCTGGTTGAACTGGCAGGAACCCCTTCTCAGAGCCAGCAGTTTCAGTTTCACTTGGAAGCATCCATGTCTTCTATAACAGTTTGTTGCTAGCGAGGACCTTTATTTCAAGCGCATTATCAGAACAATTTGAGAAAAGAATTTCACAGAAACTCTGGGCAGTTGATCTTGTCAGCAGCCCAACTTTCCTCCTCAATATTGGTGATCCTAGGTACAATGGTTGCTTTGCTAGCACAGTTTGTACATTGGGTGTGAACTGTTGTCTGAATGTGCTGGCTGAGAAAAGCCTGGAAGTGCAGAACTGAATCATTTTGTGCAGGCAGCTTCCAGTTGAAGGCACTGTCTTGTCATCAGTGAGCACATTGGGTTTTGTCCCAGGTTTCATCTGCATGTAGCAGAACCGCTTCTCAGAGCTGGCACTCAGACGTTCTCTTTGAAGCATCTGTTGCATTGTAAATGCAGGCTCCACGCATGAAATCTCCTGCATTTGGAGTTTGTTTTCTGAATAAGTGGGAACCATGGATTTCAGCGAAACCTTGGCAAATTGATTTTCTTTCAAGGGCAATGTTCCTCTTCCATGTTGGTGATCGTAGTACAAGGACTCTCTTCCTAGGATACTTTTTTTTTCTGTTGGGCCAGAAGTGTGCTCTGAATGTGCTTGTTCAGAAGAGCTTAGAAGTTCAGAAGTGAAGCAGTTCATGCAAGCTTCTCTCTCTTTCAGGAAGAAAGTGTGTTCTCAGTGAGCACTTGGGGGCCATCCCTGGTTGAATTAGAGTGTGGCAGAACCATTGTAATCATAGGCAGACACGGTTTCACTTTGAAGCCTCTGTGCCATCTGTAAAGGTGTTGGTTGCATGTGGGTCTTTTCATTTCCAGTGAGTTTTCAGACTTTCTTATTTGCTGCCTGCTGGGTGCCTGCTGCTTCCTTCTTGGCAGATATGTCTACTTTCCTCCAGTCTCGCTACTGTTTCCCCAGAACCAAGCTGCACCGCGAGTGTGGGGTACACTGTCTCTCTTGCCTGTCTGGATCTCCTCCGCCTCTTTCCCGGTGGCTCCTATGACATCATTTGGCCTCTGTCCGCGTGAGGATTCCTCTGGTGTTTTCTACCACAGACCAGAGACCCCGCCCCCAGGTGGCAGACTTAATTACTTGTGTATTCTTGTTTGAAGCAGACATTGGCTCTGCCTTGTTTGTTTTTATTTTCCTCTCAATCTCTCTCACTCTTTTTTTTTTTTTTCAGTTTCTTTATTTTTTTTTTTTTTGGAGGGGGGTGTGTGTGTGTGTGTGCGTGCGAGTGCGCGTGTGTGTATGGGAGACACTTGATTTATTTAACATCCAAGACCAGGTTCCTATGAAAGGGATGATGGTGGCGAACTTGGAACACAAACATGCATGGCAAAAAGACAAAAGGAGAGAACTCTGATGCTGGGAAGGTGTAGCTTACTTCTTCTTTTACTTCTTCCTTTTCCTCTTTCCCTCCACCTCCTCCCAAGCTCTCCTCCTCCGTTTTTCTAGACTCCGTGGCAGACTCCTGCATGGGGAGAGGTCGCTCATGGCAGGTCTTTGGCTGCTGTTAGATCCCTGACTGTGAGGGATATGCGAGACACAGGAGTTAGCTTTGGGAAGACAGAAAATCTGGAGTTCATGCACACACACACACAAAATACACTCATACCCCCCACATACTCACGCATATTCTATTTCTCTCTCTCTCTCTCTCTCTCTCTCTCTCTCTCTCTCTTTCCCTCACACACAGACACACACACACACACACACACACACACACACACACACACACACACACCGAGGGCGAGGTGAAGTCAGCACACATACCTCATGCTGAACACGCTGAACATTCTTATATCTGCATCTTCCTCCTCCTCTTTCTCCTCTTTTTTCTCCTCCCCCTCCTCTTTATTTTTCCTATGATATGATGAAAGGGAGAAATTTAGTCTCCTGCTACAGAGCACCAGGCAGAGGGACTTTATTCAAGGGACAGCATCCTTCCCGAGACATAGGCGGGAGGCAGAAGACCCTGGCCTGCCAAGCCCCTGATCTAGCAGCACACTCATTGCTATGGAGAGGGCTTGCATACCTGGCAGTGGGGTGGGAGGGGATAATAGAAGGCAAAATGTGGCCGGGGGGAGGGAGGGCAGGTGATTGGAAGGAAAGAGAACAGGCTTTCAGTTAAAGTTGGAAGCTGGGGAGAAGCTCACAGAGGGCCAGAGGGACTGACTAGCTGGGACCAGTGACAATATTAGGCGTGGGGAGAAACTTTTAGGGTGGAGAGGAGGCCCTTATCCCTGGATGACCTCCATTCTCTAAGCCTTAACCTGACTCCCTAAAATGTTTTTTCAACCACCATAAGTTTAATGACTCTGTCCCTCCCACCTTCTTGCTCATGAGTGGATGGTCATGAAACAAACAAAAAACCGCCCTTGCACGTCATGGTCAACAAAGCACATAGTATCTTTTTGTTCCTTTGAACAGAGTTTATTGAGCATTGACTATGTATTACTGTGGACACAGAGCAGTCATAGAGAACGTCCTAGCCATATTAGTGTTTAGATTATACAAAGGGAGAGCAGGTGAGTAGCTCCCTGATATCTAGTGTTTGCTTACATGCCACCTTCTCCCAGAAGTCCACCTGGGGTTATGAGTGTGGCACGTGTTCTATACAGTTTTCCCTTTGGCTAAGTGTCTTCAGGTCCTCTCTAGCATATAAGCTTTTGCCTCTTTTGTTTATTATTTCCCCAATGATGACAAAGCCCAAGGGGTTTGGTTAGGGAACACCCCCAACCCACAGAGTACACAAACACATATCCACCATAGCTTCAGAGCCATGAGCCCCAGGATGATGTTCAACCTGGGTGCTGTGTTTTGGTCCAAAGTGGGAGGTGGCTCCACATCCATGCTGGCGACATCACTTGAGCTGAGACAGATTGAAGCCAATGTGTGACTTTTGCGTGCCTCTGCAGACAAGCCACTTCTGAAGGAGCTGCGGACCATTCTGTGTGCAAGGTGAATGTGAACCCTGCCTTCAGGGAACTCTCCTTTTAATGGGAGATGCAAAGAAGTCAGAGGTGAGGGACGCAGGAGGTGGAGGTGTGTTTGGAACTGGCAAGGAACCTGGACTGTAGAAAGGAAGGGTGGTGAGCAGGAGGGCTGGGCAATGCAAGTCAAAGCTCAGTTCTAAAGGTACAGGAGTGAGACAGAAAGGGAACTCATACAGAGGCCCTTGTCTTACAAAGACAGGCATTGTCCAAATGCTTGTGCTTCCTGCATTCAAACCTCCACCTCCGGGCCCTTATGAAGATGCACATACTTGGTTCTTACCCTGGAAGAAGGTTTTCTGACTGTGGTAGTATGAACATTTGGGGCCAGATCATTCTTTGTGGGAAGGGGCTTTCCTGTGCAAGGCAGAATGTTTACCAGCATCCCTGGCCACTATCCACCAGAGGACAGACCCTTCTATCCCATTGGCCACCAAAAGAAAAAACAAACAGACAAAGCACAAAAATTGACTTCACATTCTTCAATGTCCCCTGGGAGCAGAATCGACTGTGATTGAGCACTCCTGTGTTAGGCCTGTGTTGAATCAGAAACTTCTGGATGAGAGTGTAGGAATCCACACTTTGAATGATCAACCCCCAGCCCACAAGTGACTCCACTCTGCACTCCAGTATGAGAATTTCTGCCAAAAAAGCCCTTTCAAAATAAAATCAGCAAAACCCGACATTGCTAACTAGGAAACCAAATCATCCTTACCGTATGAATATAATTTAGGGGTCCCAAGGGGTGACATTATCTTTGTGGCTGTTGTGATGGCATTTCACCCTCATCTGTTCCCTTTTCCTCCCCCATGTACCCAACCAAAGTGTGGTCTGACTATGGAACCTGGGATGCCTCCCACCTATAACCCACCCACTTGCCTCATTTGCCCTCTCATGAGCAAATATCAAGTATGGATAATTCCACCAATGTCTGTCTGAACACTTCCTTTTTGCTCTAGGAAACTCGACTTTCTCATCCTTCTAGTTAGCCACAATGTGTTGCTGTCACAGATTGCAAAGGTTGCCTCATCATTGTGAACATTCCCATGCACTTGTCCTCCTCCCGAGTATCCTCCAAGTTGTTTAATCACTGGCCATCAATCCCCCAAATGACCTCCACCCGGGACCATGCCCACCCATTCCCAGCCCAGGCAGAGCAAACCCTATTTTGTGGTTGCCAACATCAGCCAAAACGAACCATTCCAATCACCCTGGGCACTTTTACAGAGTGCAATGCCTATTGAGTAAAATCCCACCAACTTACAGACAAGGAGCCAGTCTGAGAACCAGGAGAATTGGGGATTTCAGTCCTGAACAGACAGAGGTGGTAGCTGCAGGGATGCTCACCAAATCTTGCCTTCCTCTCTACCATCCCCAGGCCTGACCGTCTGCTGCTCACAGTGAGGGATACATGTACCAGGCTTTGCCCCAGTCTCCCGTAGAGCTGAATATACAAGGCAGGACCCTGTCCCCCAAAAAGCTTCTCTTAGGACAATCCAGATCACTCAAGCCAAAAAAGAGGAAATTGGGCAGCAGAGTCTAATCCTGTGGAGAATCAGAAGGGAGGGACAGGATGAAGTGAGCTGGGCTGTAGAATTTCTCCCCAGTGCTCTCCATCATCCTTCTCAGAATTTCACCTGCACTCCCTCCTGGTACTCAATGTCGGGGTAGGTAGTGGGAGGTCATACCCACATCTGGCTGGGTAGCAACTTGTTGCTGGAATATCCTTTCATCCATAGGATTATTGCTCCTTGCTGCGCATACAAAGCATTTAGCAGTCAATTATCAACAAAGGAGATTTTGGAATTTTACTGGGATTACAGGCTTGCGCCACCGCGCCCGGCAGGTGTTTCCTTCTTTAGAATTGACTTTCATCCACAAGACACTTATGCCACTAAAAATATCCCCAAAGTGGAGAAATATGAACCACCTCTCCAAACCATTTCAGAATAGACCAACTCAAACTCTCTATATCTCAATGAGTGTGTGTGCTCTAGTGGATTTTACCCTGAGAAACAGAGGCCACACCAAGAATATTACACCACAGAGATATCAACTGCACCTCTATCCAGTATTATATAATGTTCTCCACAAAATAGAATGAAGAAGAGCAGCACTGTGCTCCACAGCAGCAGCAGTGTTCCTGGTGCTTTCTTCATCATCCTGATGCTTCGGTGGCTGGAGCTAGAACAGTTTGCTATGAGCATTGCAGAAAGTTATTGTGGGAGCCACTGCCTCAAAGGCCCAGATGCAGATATTAACTCAGAATGTGCAATGTCACACAGCTAAAGTCTGTGCATGTGCGTAAACCCACGTGTCCAATCCACTGAGCTGCTACTCCCCATGTTGGAGAAGGGAATAATGTGAACATTAATTATCTGTTGGGTGGTTTTTTTTTTTTTTTTTTTTTTTTTTTGCTTTCTGGTGAAACTAGGAATTAAACGCCCAGCCTTGCAGATGCTAGGCAAGTACTTCAATACTGAGCTACAGCCTCAGCACTTTGTATTTTATTTTGAGATTGTCTCACTAAGTTGCCCAAGCAGACCTTGAACTTGTGATCCTCCTGCCTCAGCCTCTGGGTTTCCAGCATGCATGGCCTAAAACCATCTGTTTTGATGATGACTCTGCCGGAGTATGTCCTCAGTCTCATGAAGAGAGAATAGGGCGGTTCTTTTTAACAAGCCAGATCAGTTTTATTTCCACTGACAGAAGTTTGTAATCTGATGCAGATATCTTTGCCCTAATTCTTTGAGTTTATATAGCTCATTTTTTTGTAAAAAGCTCTCTAAATGAAATAAAGCATAATTACAGTGAAATCCTATTAAATAGTAGTGCTCACTGCGGGGAATGTAGTAGTCTTTCCTTAAGTGAATCTCTCTGGTGCACAAATATTTACAAGCCTGAAAAACAGGTAATGCTTATACATCCAAACATGGCCACCAAACTGCACCTTGAGGACAGTGATATTGCTTACTTACACAATAAGCTGGCGAATGGTGACTGAGTTGGAGCTTAAAAGCTGAGCCTGCAAGCTTTTTTGTTTTCTTAAGAGTCTTAGCCTCCCTGCTGAATAAGGCAGATGCAGGAAAGTCAACCTCTCCCACAGTGCCTCTGAGTCTCCAACTCTGGGGCTGATTTCCTCATGTGCATTACAGAAAAATGATTGGTTTGCAGATGCCCCCACAGACCCTGAGCTCACGGAAGGGCCTGTGCCCTCTCAGCTCTGTATGTGTAACACTTGGCATATTCCTTCAACAAATAAACTAAATCTAGAAGCCAAGTATTTGGATTAATCAGGAAGAGTATAAAATTGAAGGATTCCAAGAGTTTAGACTGTACTTGGAAGAGAAACTTCTGACAGAGTATATTCTGGAATATAACACAAGTACAGAGCTTATCAACCAGTTCCAGCTGTAACTATGCAGATTTTGTTTAGCAGGTAAGGAGGGACAGACTGACATCTGTAACTTTAAATGGGCTCCTGGATGCTGCTTATGTCAAATCCACTCACTTCTTTCTGCTTTAGAAGAGGTCAATGTATATGGACAATGTTGAATCAGATGCTCTTATAAATAGCACCCAGTGTGGACCTTTTGTGATTTAGTCCTCTTTGGAACAGAGGACTCTTTCTACATTTGTCTGGTATAACCAAACACAATGTTTACTTTTTTGTTTTTATTTTATTTTATTTTGGTACTGGGGATTGAACTTAAGGGTTCTCAACCACAGAGCCATATTCCCCAGCCCCATTTTTACTTTATTTAGAGACAGGGTCTCACTGAGTTGCTTAGTGCCTTGCTTTTGCTGAGGCTAGCATTGAACTCATGATCCTTCTGCCTTAGCCTCCTGAGCCACTGGGATTACAGTTGTGCACCACCATACCCAGCAACTTTTTTTAGTTTTTGTGGACTGGATAAGCAACATCATTTGGGTTCCAAAAATATGCCTGAAGCATATTACTCTGTAGAGGAATAAAATACAGAAATATTATCTTGATTGAATATTATAGGCCATTTTAAAGGAATTCATTAGAAATATATAGTCAGAAAAAATAGGGAAATGGGGCCTAAGCATTGGTATGGGCTAAACTGTGTCCCTTCATATGTTGAAATCCTAACCTTCAATACCTCAGAATGTGAACATATTAGAGACAAGCTCATTAAGGTAAAATGAAGTCACATGTGTGGTCCCTAATCCAATATAGTTGGGGACCTTATAAAAAGACATTCGAATAGAAATGTACACACACAAAAAGACCCTGGGAGAGCACAGTGAGAAAGTGACCATCTGCAAGCCAAGGAGACAGGTCTTGGGAGAAAGCAAACCTGCCACCACCTTGATCTTGGACTTGCAGTCTTCAGAGTCATGGAGAAAAAATCTGTGTTAATTCACCCATTCAGTTATGGCATTCAGTTATGGCAGCCCCAGCAAACTAATGTGAACACTGAGCCACAGGGGCCCAAAATAAGGGAAATGAAGATCACAATGAAAGGACTTCAATAAGCTCTCTTGTACCCCAGTTGCCAGGCACTCTGAGGAACTAACTGTAAGTGACTGTAGAAACTCAAGGCTTTGGATGCTGCCCTACATGAGGCCAGAGACCTAATCATCATAGCTTTAAGGATCCTCAACAAGATGTTCAGTCACTTAGAATGTGTGTGTTAAATTACTGAACACAAATGACAGTGAAATTATCAGGAGCTTCCAAAGTGTACCACAATGTGGCAAGTGCTGTTGCAAAGAATGAGAGATCTCAGTGCATATCATTTGAAAAATATACTTTCCCTGGAATTTGAAAAATAACCAGTCTCAGTTTTCTTAACTGACCATTAAATGCAACACTCTTGTGAAACACCACTGAGATTACGTATCCTAATGGGCCTTAGAATTTTGTTGATAATAGTACATAATATGTGTAAAGGAAGCCTACAAATTATTCTCCTAATGAACCAGCTGTTTTTCTCTATGTTAAAAGCATACTGTGGGGGCTGGGATTGTGGCTCAGTGGTAGAGCGCTCGCCTAGTACGTGGGTGACCCGGGTTCTATCCTCAGCACCACATACAAATAAAATGCATTGAATAAAATGCATTGTGTACAACTAAAGCAAATAAATAAAAACATTTTTAAAAAAAGCATACTGTGGGCTATAATGACATAAAGCCTCCTGCATGAGGTCTCATCGAGTTTCCTCAGTTCTGTGACTACAGCATTTTCCTTATAAGACACGAATTTTTTTATAATTTGCTTGTGTGGACTTTGGCAAGTATTTGCTTGGCAAGAAGTGGCATTTTCCAGATAACAAAATATTGTGCTGTTCTAAATTCCAGGATCCAAGAGCAAGTCTGGGAACTTGAGCTGATTTCTGCCTGTTTCCGGGGCACATCATGTGGCGGGCCATCAGCCATCTTCCCTCCTCCCTGCTGCCGTTGCTGCCAATGATTGTTCCAAAGAGATGGACGCACAGAAGGGTCTGAGGTTCACATTCACCAGGGTGCCACTGTGTACAGACCCCAACAAACAAGTCCAACTGGGACTGCAGCAAGGCTGGGAATTCCTTCATGCCCCTTGAATGCCTGTTGTGAACACAGCACTCTGTCACTTTACCTACGAGTGGGACTCATTCCTGCTGTCATGACAAACCCAAAGCCATCTGAGGATTAGCCAGCTGTCTTTACTCATAGGATTCACAAAAATACAGATAATTTCAATCATAGTGATTCCATGGGTGATGATAAGGCATTTTGCACTCAGATTTTAATGCAATTAACATCCTTCAACACAGGCCACAGCTATCATTTTAAATTTTCTAGTTGCCACATTTAAAACTGCAATAAATAAAAGGTAAAATTAATTTAATGACGTGATTTATTGGGTACACAGTTGTCTCTCAGTATACATGGAGGATTGGTTCCAGGATGCCCCCAGATGCCAAAATCTAGTGCTCAAGTCCCTTATATGAAAGGGTGTAGTAACTGTGTCACATCTACACACATCCTCCCGTGTACCTTCAACCATCTCCAGATGACTTATGATACCTAATATAATGTAAATGCAATGCAAATGGTTGTTATACACTTCCATTTAGAGAATAATAAGAAAAAAGCCTATGCCAAGTGTGGTGGCACACATCTATAATCCCAACACCTCAGGAAACTGAGGCAGGGGGATCCAAAGTTCAGGGCCAGCTTCAGCAATTTATCAAGGCCCTAAGCAACTTGGCGAGACTCTGTCTCAACAATAAAAATATAAAAATGGCTGGGGATGTGGCTCAGTAATTGAGTGCTCTGGTTTCAAAAGGAAAAAGAAAACACTGTAAATGTTCAGTGCAGAAGCAATTTAAAAACACTTTTGATACATAGTTGATTGAATCTACAGATGTGGAACTTGCAGGTATGGGAGCCAACTGTCTGTGTGTTGGGTTGCAATACACACAAAACACCACCAATTCAATATGCAATGGTATTTTTTAAAATCATTTAGTTTCATGTTTTGTAGAAAGTGTTCTATATATGATGGAATTTTAAACTGTAGGCTCATGTGTGCGTTCTGAGCACTTATAAGGTACACTAGGCTAAGCTATGATGTCCAGTAAGTTCAGAGTATTAAATGTACTTCCAGTTCACAAAGTATTTATCGAAGGGTAGATTTATAGTGATGTAACCCCATTGTAAGTAGAGGAACATTTGAACTTGGAAATTCTCTCTCTATCCATTCTATCAGCTGCAGAAAATGCCCTGCTTAATTACATCTGCAAAATTCCTTTGTCATGTAAGGTCACATTAACTTGAGAGCAATGTTCTGGAACTCTGGATGAAGGTCATGGACTATCTTAAAACTCTTCTACCACACCCTCAGATGTCCTTTTGAATCCCAAGAATTTACTGAGTTCCTATAATGATCTAAATCCTTGGCTTGGTATATAGTTGTGAATAAGACTAAGATGGCCCTGACCCTAAGAGTAGAAAATTCATGCTGGGTGTTTAATGCATGAGTGGACAGATAGGTAAATATGGAAAGGTCTAAATGCACATTCATTGAAACACTGCAGAAGAATGAGACTTGATATTATCAAGAATGTTTTAAAAAGGTCCAGGCATCATCTTGCATGGAAATGTGGCTCAGCTTCTGATGAGGAGACTAATTTGTCAGTATCTCTGTTGTCACTGACTGATGATCTCACGTAGTAAAAGATCATGATGCACATGCATGTTAAGAGTTAATGGAAGGAGTGATGTATCACACAGAGTACATGGAAGATAATGAAGACATGTAAATGAGAATTACTTGGGTTAGTTGGTGTCACTAATGGTACTTTCGTTCTGAAAGAGCATTAGGATCTTACTCAGGAGACAGGGTTGTGGTTTGAATTGCCAGAATGACTTCAACATGCCAATTCAACTGTGAGTGGTTCTTCCATAGCACAAGTCCACTGCCTGAGCCACACCCCTTGCATCATCTACTTCTGACCTCCCTCTTTTCTTGACCCTTTCAGGGACGTCAGCCACCGGGAGACCCATCTCCTTTGTTGAATGATCATTCTACCCAAAATTATTTGCCTAGTCTTGTCCTGGTTCTTTACTTGTCAGATGTTTTTAACCCTGTACCCAGCCCCTGATGAAAATGATAGTGATCAGTTTTACTATAGATGCTTCTACACAAGGGACCCTATTCATTTATTCAGAATATATGTCATAAAGATTGAATGAGAAGATAATATTCAGAGCTGGAAAAAGCAATGCTGTGTATTGGGGAGAATTCACATTTGTTGATTGTAAGTGTCAGTGTGTTAAAAAACATTGACTAAACCCAGTGTGAAATTACAAATTGGTAATACAAATATATTTGGGGAAATCCAAACACATTTATTCATGCATTAATTCACTCCTTCAACAGCAGGTTATTGAGTGCCTAGCCTGTGTCAAGTGTTCCTCTAAGTACTGGAGAGAGAGGGGAGAGGAATGGTGCAGGAAATGGCATTGCCCTTTGAGAGCTTATATTTAGCTCAAATAATTAGAAAGTACACAGATTATGTGAAGAAGGTATTTCATTATTACTTATTGAGAGGCAGTAATGACTTTGATGTTGGCAAAAGAGTTGGTAGAAATAAATTCAGAAGGTTTGTAATAGAGATATAGAAATTTTCATGGTGGACTTCTACTTCTATCTTTGTTCTTTCTTCTGTGGACATTTCTCAAAATTGTTCCATCCCAGGTCCCTCCTCACATCCTTAATGTTCATTGCAAGAGGCAAAGTTATCAGTTGTTTGAATCAACTTATGTTTTACTTAATAGATGCTTACTGAATGCATGAATATTACCAAGTTTAATATTTACATTAAATAATTCCTATTGTAGTTGAATTTCATGAATGTTTTGAATCATTACTTGTAATTTTAAACCAGATTTACTGGAAACTATGATCAGTATGATTATTATCTCCTACAATTTAATCCTTAGGTCTCTGCTCAATGGTCTTCTCAGTAGAGAGGTTCCCTAGACCATTCTTTCTCCCAGACATATGAATTGCTATCTAATATGGTATCCCTTTAGTTTTCTTGATATTTACCTCAATGAATTCAAACACTCTAAATTTTACATATAGTTGTTTATCATCTCTCCTCCTTACTAAGCCATAAACTTCAGAAAGGGAAGAGTTAATTATGCTTATATCATTGCATGCTCTTCACTATGATAATGTCTCAAGTGTATTTATGAAATGAATGAAAGTCCCCCTCCCTCCCATCTTCCCTGTCTCCCTTTCTTCTTTTCATGTTCTTCTACTCATTCCCTAATTATTTTTATCTATTCTGCAAATGCTTACAAAACTAACAATGGCAACAGCGAATTTGTTTATTGACAGTTTCAGATGCCAGACACCATAGTGGCAGAATAATGACAACCCTAAAAATGGAAGAAGAGCTAATTCTTACTGAGTGCCTACTCTGTCAGTGTGCTCTCTGATCCTTACAACAGCCCTGCACAATCAGCATGGTCATCCCCATTCAGCAAGGAAGCTAGGATCCTGAGAGGGTGGGTAGAGTGTTCGGATCACAGAGAGAGAGAGAGAGAGAGATGGGTGATAGTAGAACTAAGACAAAGAAACATTTCTGAATTGCAGCCTGTGTTCTCAACTACTCTTTGCTCTCTCAAATCAAACTAGTAGTTTCTTAAAATCTGGCTTATGAAAATTAGCTGATATGTTAGGATGAACAGGGGTGTTGAAGTGTAAATTGGCATTGCTCTTGAAACACAACATCTTTGATATGACAGTCTGAATGTGGATGTGGCCTTAAAACTAAGAACATCATCCAATCATCGGACTGCCCTGCCCTTCTCATTCAGAGGGATGAATATCTTCAAAGGAGTTATAATATTTTGGAGGATCCAAAATCACCCATCCCCTTGTGCTGCCAAGGCCCCTTGCTCATGAGTGCCTCCTGGAGTCCTCCCTCTGACTTTGCTTGTGAGCTGGGTGCAGGCTGCAGCCTGCTATCTCCTCTCCTCCCTGCCTTTTGGTTAGAGATAGCCAACAGCAATTGACTGAGCTTTCATTGGTTCTTTGGGTGCACTTTACACTTCTCAAGGACCACTCTTCCGGGATTCTTTGCCCTTAATAAATGCAGTATTGAAGACTTGAAGAAGCCTCCTCTCGCTCTTGAGTGATGGGATTTCTTAATAGGACTGCTTTTTATTTTTGGAAGAGAAAAATTAAATGTGCTGCTCCATACTAGGCTTCTTTAGCCTAGAAAAAAGGTCAGGTGCATTCTTCAGATGGAAGGAAGGGTTTGTTGGTCAGGTGTGTTCAGAAGGCTTCCTATAAAAGATGGAACTTGAAGGAGGGAGCATACCCTCAAAAACGGGAAAAAATGGGAACTCTATATATGAAAGCTAGGAAGACATTTAAGATGGGCCAAGATGTGTGCTGAGGAGCTGCAGTGAGGGGAAGCAGTAGTCAGAGGTAGTAAGCCTGGTCATGGAGGGGCCATTATTAGGGGTCTTAAATAATGTGCATGGAATTTGAACTTAATTCTATAGGCAATGGGGAGTCATTGAAGCTTCTGTTTGAATTAAAACAGCTTCCTAATACCTTGGCCTTCACTCATGGCCCCATCAAATCCACTCTTCAGAAAGTGAACAGGTTGATTCTCCTACATCCTCTTGTCCCCTCACTTCAACCATCAGATGATTTCCTATCCACTGAAACCTGCATTCTTTCCCTGTAGCTGATACAGAGTTTGGCAAGCCTTCTCCAGAGCAACAGACCAAGAATGTGGAAACATAGGTGTAGGTGTAGATGTTGATTTAGATTTATAGATAGAGATAGGTTTATTATTATGGGAATTGGCAATTATTATGGGAATAATGCAATTGTGGAAGCTGAGAATCTCACTATCTGCCATCTGCAAGCTGGAGAACCAGTAAGAGCTGGTGATATTGTTCAGTGTGATTTTGAAAATGTGAAGAAAAATCCCAACTTTGAGTAGGCTAATGGAGGAAGGCAGGAATCCTGGGAAAAAAAAATGCCTGCTTCAATGTTGAAGTTTGTGGCAAATTACTGTATTTACAGGGAGAAAATGTGACTTTACAAATTATGAAAAAACATCTTGAGTGTCATGTTAGAATTGTAATAGATTCTCTGCTCCAAAGAACATTTTGCCATAGAAAGTATAAATGTTGCTCTATTTTATGGCATAGGGAGATAAGGCAGGCTTGCTGTCCCAGGATGTTAATACATTAAATTCTGGGGAAATTGGGAAGGATGTTTCCTGTTATTTGAAAGAAGTGACTGATTTTTTTACTTTTAATATAAGGGGGAGAAAAGTGGCACAGGTGACTTAAAACAGGTGACTTAAAACAGCTCTTTGGTGCCTTGGGCAGAAAGTTTATGTTTTTTTTTTTTTTATGTAGAAATTAGGGGGAAAGGTGACTTTTATTGCTACAATTAATTTTATTGCCTTACTAACCAGCCCTTTCCTTCTCATTCCTTGGTACCACACAGAGATAGAAAGGTGATGAGAAAGGCACCAGACACACCATAGTTTCTTGTCGTCTTTGGGGACTCTGGCATCCCATGTTAGGTTTATGAATACATGCAAAAAAACCTCAGAGCCACAAACAGATACACACAGAATGAAGAATCTGGTTAAGAAATGAACATTTATATTCTTATTAGGTTTTATGTTTAACATAAAACATCTTGGAAAAGGTTTTATGATTTAGCATTTATGAATGACTGGGTTTTAAGAGAATTGTAATTGTTTTTAGTGTATCTCAGCTCCATAAGTTATTTCTTATAGATTCA
>CM046670.1:16906951-16922288 GCA_025594165.1 Tamias sibiricus | reverse complement strand
ACTTACAGTTCCTTATAGTTGTCAAATTCATTCTCTGCCGAGCTGAATACAAATCCCTGGTCACCTGAGAACGGAAGCATATGCATCAGGAAACATTGAGGTTTTCAATAAAAAAAATCAGCTTCACCCTCTTGAAAATCACCTAATCCCTGCGACCCTCAGTTTTCTCACCTGAAAACTAAAAGTCCAACAGGACTATCTCATACTTTCCATGAAGTTTACCAAAGGAACCCAGTGCTTAGGCTAGCGTCAGAAAGAAAGCATGCAAACAATACATTTGAGCAATCAACCAATAACACTGGTTACACAGTGCAATAAAATGATCTCATTCAACTTTTCTCTCACCAATGTAGAAACTGGAGCCCACAGGACTTCATCCCTTGATTCCCACCCCAAGTCACTGCTCTTTCATTGGCACCAATACCTAAACTTTCATCAATCAGACTGCTTTATGTAATCATGGAAAAATTGTAGGATCTCTTAGCAGTGTTATCCAGGAGCAGCAAATAAAGAAGAAAAGCACAGGGGGCAAGAGACAAGAGAAAGAGGACACAGAAGTGTGACTGTGTCAATGAAACTTGAAATACCTTGAGGGGCCTTTCTTTGAAATGGGCCTCCCTCTCCCCAGGTCACAACCTGCTCATCCTTCGCCCTCCCACTGTCCAGGGGGCCTGCTGGTCGGGCATTTTCTTCGCCTTAGAAGTCCGGGTCCCAGGCGACAACGCTGAGCCCACTGCATCTTGAGCAGGACCCTATAAATAAAAATCAAGCCAGATGGCTCCAAGAAAAGCCCTCAGGTGAGAAGCAGGAAGCGGGGGTCTGGGCGGGTCTGCGCTGGGAGGATTCGCACAGGGCGGGCTCTAAGGCCCAGGCCGCTCCGGACCGAGTCTGGAAGGCGGCGGCGCGCGGCTCTGGACCTGGATGGCGGCCGAGTCCTCCCGGGGTCCCACCCGCGTCCTGGCGCGGGACCGTGCGCCGCTCCCGGCCAGCTCACCTTCTTAACCGCCCGGCCCCGGGCACTGCGAGCCGAGCTCTAGAGCTCCACCGCCACGGGGCGACTTGTGAGTTTCTCTCCTTTGGACCTCAGGGCGACTGCAGCTCAAACACAGCGCCCTTGGATAAGACCCGCCCCCCCCCGCGTATCTATGGCGACAGCTCCACTGCGCTTCCGCTTCCGCCTCTGCGCGCTGGGGGCGGTGCCCTGGGCGCCCAGCCTGCCTGCTGTCACCTCAGTGGTAACCTAGGATGGGACAGGAACTAGCCTCCTCACCTGGACACCACTCCTAGCTGAGAGGCCTGTGGCTGCCACCTCCTGGCCGTGTAACCGTGTCGACGCGGCCCCCGATGCTCAGGTTTCCCGTCTGAAACAGCTGTCAGGGTGATGAGACTGCTGTCCAAGAGGACAGGGGCCCTGGGAAGGCGCCTGCCACTCTCCTTCTGTGAGGGGACCACCTCCAAGGGCCTCCTGGACAGCCAGCTGCTGGCGAGGGCTTTCTTGGGAATTCAGATCGGGAAGTGGGACCTTCCTTCATGCAGGCATGTCACTCAGGGTAGCACTGCCATGTGGTGGCCCTGTGCAAACAGGGGTGTGGTAGAAAAGAGACTCTCCCAGAGTGTTGGGACTAAGCACCTAAGAGAAACTACAGCAAAAGAAAGCCAATGGGGGCTGGGGTTGTGGCTCAGCGGTAGAGTGCTCGCCTAGCACATGCGTGGCCCTGGGTTCAATCCTCAGCAACAAGTAAAAATAAATAAAATAAAGGCATTGTATCCAACTACAACGAAAAAATAAATGTAGAAAGAAAGAAAGAAAGAAAGAAAGAAAGAAAGAAAGAAAGAAAGAAAGAAAGAAAGAAAGAAAGAAAGAAAAGAAAAGAAAGCAAGCCAATGACCCTCACTTCCGAGGCTCCCCATGAGATTGGCCTTGGAGTCACCATAGCTGCTGCTGTGCCCTCATGGGCTCTCCAGTTCCCCAAGCAGCCTTCATGCTTCACCGCTGAAGAGTTTGCTGTCACCCTGACTTTCCATTAGTGTTTTCCATACAATCTCATGACTAAGGTAACCTGGAAAGATAACTCAGTTCCCTGTAGTTTGAAATGGCCAAAAGGATGCAAAGAGGCAGCACATGGTATGTATCAAATAAATAGTAGCTGATTCTATTAGATAAAGGAAGTGTCAACTAAAGAACAGAGAATGACTACTGGAGACATTAGGGTGCCCTTTCTATCATCTACTCTTCCTATTCTACAGTGTGTAACATTCCTGGTGTCTGGCTATGGTTGGTTCAAGGATAACAGATGGGTAGGATGCACATTCAGTGAGGTTGGGGACTTCTATTTAGTATTTTGGTTTAATCGTGATTTTTAAAAAATTAACCTTTGCTGCTGGCAGAATTTGCCGCTACATTAAAAGGCAGCCCAAAGACAAAATTGCTAAGAGGAAAAATCCAGGCCCAAGACCACCACGGAGGAATAAAGATGGAGTCCAGGTTCATCTACGAGCAGTGAGTAAAATTCATTTTGGTAAGTGATCCAGTTAGCATTGGGATTTGATATGACTTGTAACAGTGTACCAAATAATTTGGAAGGTTTTCCAACTACAGAAAATGATCTCTCCATAGTAAGAGAGTTTGATAAAGTGCCTATAAAGCTGTACATTGCACAGTGTGTAAAATGAGCAACTTTCTTATGGGACTAGAAAAGTAATCTCAAACAATTATTTAGGAAACTAACTCCTAAGAGCCACCAGAATTTTTAATACTTTTATAACAGCAAATTCTATTAAAGGAGAGTGAATAAATGGATTTGCAGACAGTATTCAAAGCCTTAGAAGGAAAGAGAAATTTCTCCTTCCTTATTCCCACAAGTAAGTTGCCTTTATTTGGCTGTTACTCCATGGTAAATTGAATCTATTAATTATTTGATGTTGAAAAGATCAAAGGACAAGAACTGAAGATCACTAGTCAGTTTTTTTCTAGGTTTTGAGAAAGGTTAGAACAGAAACTTCAGGGATTTTTTTCTATCTATTAATCAAAAGGATATTATGTCATTTTTCCTTTCCAATATGGGATCTGGGTATTATTTATGTCATGTCTCTTCAGGTTTCCTTATTTAGAATATTTTTCAGCTTTTCTTGGTCTTTTATAAAATTAATATTTGGAGATTATAGTCCTCACTTTTTTTGACCTACAGTCAAATGGACTTTTCTTTTAGCTTACAGTTCTTTGAGTTTCAGTAATACATTGAGACTCAAGCAACCAGCACCACCACTGAGTAGAAAGTTAGTTGTAGGTTTGTTGTAGCTGCCCTTTACAAAACCTCAGAATCTGCCATTTAATTATGTCCATAGTGTGAAAATCACATGCGAGTCTAGTGAAGTAAAGGTAAGGCTTTCCTCAGTTCAGTGCACTTCAGCAAATGCTTCTCACTTATCCCCTTTGGCTCACTTAAGTGGCCCACTCCTGCTTTATGTACTCTTAGGTGATGTTTTCATTTCACTTGTGTCTTCAACGTATGTCCCCAAAGGTCATGTTCCACTGTGATAACATGTCTAAGGAGGTAGCTTAACTTTTATTAACCTATCTGTATATCCACGTACCTCTCGCTCCATCCATCCATCTCTCTTCTCTATCCTAGACATATGCACACCCATGTATATTCATCATCTGTTCTCAATAATTGACAACATGTGGGCAAGTTTGTTTTCCTCTTACTTACATTTGCTACTACCCTGTGTTTCCATATTATTTAGAAATAAGCGCAAGACATCATATTACTTCACTCATAATAGAAAAGTAAGACAAAACTATTATCATGGACATCATGCAAATAACACTGAATTCTTTTTTATTCCAGTGTCAGCAATAGAACTGAATGTTGAAGTACTGCCTGGCATGCACTTTAACCCTGTGCTACATCTGCAGCCCTATTCTAAATTTTTGTTTTGAAACAGGGTCTCACTACATTACCCAGAGTAACCTCAAAATTGTTATCCTCTTGCTTCAGCCTCTGAGTTGCTAATAACAGTGGATAGTTAATATTACCACACACATAATCAGTGTTTATATTTCTCCAGTTTTCCTAACAAAATGCTCTTTAGGGTTTTATTATTTGATTCATAGGATAGGTAGTCCTATGCTTTGCAATTGAATTCACCTCTTTATTCTGAAGGTTCTCTATGTCTATTTTTTCTTACAGTTATTAAAGCAACTGAGTCATTTGTTCTGAAGAACTTCATATTCTTGGGTGTTGCTGATTGTGTCCCTGTGTTCTCACTTATTATTCTCCATGTCTCACTATCTTCCTATCATGAGTAGTTATATTTAAGAGCTCAGTCTCTGATTTTTGTTTGTGTACACGTGTGTATGTGCATGCACACATATGAAGAACAGATTACAGGTGGTGTAATTCTGTCAGGAGTTGTGTGAAATCTGTCATCATATGATTTAGGCAGTTATTGATGATCATTGCTTGGATCCGTTCATTCATCGGGAGATATAAATTATTGCTATTCTGATTCTATCATTCTTTATTCATTAGCTGGGATACTTCTCTAAGAAGAAACTTCCCTTTGTTAACATTTTTCTTCCCTGAGGATCAATATCTGATTCCCACTATGCTAAGTAGTTTTCAAAACAATCCTCTCAAAGTGACCACTTGTTCTTTTGCAGAATCATTTAACATTCATAGGTCCAAAAAGATGGAATAAGTTTCAGTTCATTGTAGATCTTTTCATTCCCACTGTTCAAATTTTCCTATTCTTGGCTTTTGAGAGGGATCATTTCCAAGTTGGTTCTGGTGTTGACCATGTCATTTTCCTTACACCTTTAATTTTTCAGTTTGGATGGAACCTTAGAAGTTTGCTGCTTCAAAATTCCTTCTTTTCCATTGAAGCTCCTTTCTTCTCACCATTCAGAGACTTCCTGGGGGGCCTAATTATATATTTACAACTAACTTCTTTTTTTTTTTGCTAATTGATATGTTTCATGATATTGTCTCAACACAGCAATCATTCTTGATTGACTTTAGAATATTTTGGGGCATTTTTTCTGTAACCTCACAATTCTAATATAGCAATTAATTCACATTTATAGAATCTAGACTGAATCCTAAAGTTATTCAGCATGTTATCCTATTATTTTTCAACTCTTTTAATACTGGAATCACTTCAAATATTGTTCCTCATAATGGAGGATGAACAGCATCATCTCTAAAGGAAACAGTAAACTAGGTTGGTTGGGGTTTTATCCCATTTATCCTTTTTGAGTCACTGCTCCTGGGTGAAAGGAAAAATTTGAATGATTTGATTTTTATTAGCCCCTCAAGGAGCACAAACAATGAAATTGTAGTAAACAGCATACATAAGGATGTGTGTGTTACCTCTAATATGAAAATATGTATGAAATGTTCTGTATCATAAATTTATGTGTATAAAATGTATACATACATATAAACCCTAAGTAACCCCATGAATATTCTTTGTTTCTCAACCCAAATTGCTTGCATTTAATGCCATAACTAATTGTTTCCTGATATATGAGACCCTTAGGACAGGTTCCTATTTTCATGAATACTTTGAAGAAATCACTTATAAAAAAAAAAGAGCAGGTTAAGAAGATACCATGGAGGAGAAAGATGGTGGGTTAGCGGAAATTTGTGGTTTTCACATCTCCATGAGTTGGGACTCAAACAGTGAGGAAACTACTTCTCCAGGGGGTAAAAACCACTCCACTGATACTCAATATCAGCAGAAAGCCTTTAACACTGGAAAAGTTGGGTTACATCAGACAAGGCTAAGGAACAGAATTGAAGCTGAGCTCAAGGTGGAAGCTGGGGGTAGGGGAAAAGATACAAGGTCTATAAGTGCTGATATATGTTGGTGTGGGGACCCCCAGGATCAGAGGGGCAGCCCACCCTAGGTGGACCCAGAGGCTATTCAGCCCAATAAACTGGTACACAAAATCACATTCTTCCAGCCATGCACAGGGAGAATAGACTTAAATACCTCCATGAAAAACTCAGACCAGGAGCTTAGATCCATGAATTCCAGGCTGAAACCACACATGAATCTGGCAGATTCCAACTGCAAGATCTAAAGTGAGCCTAGCAAATCAGGAGAACCTCTAGCATGGAGATTTTCTGACATGGATACTATTTTGCCTGGGGGCAAAACAGATCAGAGAGGCCAGGAAAAGCCCTTGCCCCTCTCCCCAACTCCACTGAGTCAGCAGCAACCAGGACCAGCAGCAGCAGGGAGAAACTGAATAAGCAAAGAGACAGACAGAGCTCAGTGCTCAGAAACAGCTTTGCCTGGGACTAATACAGAACCAAGAGGCCAGAGAAAGCCTGTGACCCACTTCCCCACTCCATTGAACCTGCAGCCAACAGTGCACTGAACCAGTGGCAGGGAGAAACTGAATGAGAAGGAGTGACTGAGTTTAGTGCTCTAAATCCCACCCCCTTGAGAAGCAAACAAAACAAAACACACAAACAAACAAAAAAACCCCTCAGTGTCCCCATAAACAAAACCAGTGAAGGACTGACTCTCTCTTACCATGGGTGGTGCCCTGGGGAGAGTACTGGGATACTACGGTCCTAAGAGCTCATTGATTCATTAATGCCTGATACACCCCCTATTAAAAATGCCTGGGGAAATAACAGACCAAATTCCCACCCCTGGGAGCTTCACTTGCAGCAACTCATTGCACAGATCCCAAAGACAATACTCAGGAAGTCAAGCGGATAGCATCTTCCACAGCTCATCTTGAAGGGTTTGTTTTATGTATGTAGATGCTCCATTGTTTGGGGCATAAATATTTCAGATTATTATATCTGTTGATATATAGTTCCCTTAAGCAATATGAAATGTCCAAATAGATTACAACACAATAATACACATCAACACATCTCTCTCACCAATCAAGAGATCTTCAAATCAAAAACTAAATAAAGAAGCCATAGAACCAAAAAACACAACTAATAATTTGCAGGAGCCCTGTTTGGGGAGATAGCTAAGATTGCGGTTGTCTATCTCCCCAAACAGGGCTCCTGCAATAATTTAGTCTTAAAAGACATAGATAGAATATTTCATCCATCAATGAATGAATATGATTTCTTTTTAGCAGAACGTGGAGCATTCTCTAAAATAGACCACATCTTAGTCCACAAGGTAACTTTTAGCAAATACAACAGAGATAATACCTTGTATTCTATTAGGTCATAATGGAATGAAATTAAAAATTAATGATAAAATTAAAAACAGAAGCTACTCTAACACCTGGAGACTAAATTATACACTATTGAATGACCAATGGATATCTGAAGAAATCAGGGATGAAATTTAAAAAAAATACTTACAGGTAAATGAAAATATCAAGACAACATATCAAAATCTCTGGGATACTATGAAGGCAGTTCTAAGAGGAAAGTTCATTATATGGAGCTTATTCATGAAGAGAATAGAAAATCACCAAATATATAACCTAAATCTGCATCTCAAAGCCCTAGAAAAACAAGAACAAACCAGCACCAAAAGCCAAAGAAGACAGGAAATACTAAAAATCAGAGCTGATAATAATGAAATTGAAACAAAAAAATACTTAAAAAAATCAATGAAACAAAAACTTGGCTCCTTGAAAAAATAAGCAAAATTGATAAACCCTTAGCCAAGCTAACAAAGAAAGAGAAAACCCAAATTACTAAAATTCATGATAAAAAAGGAAATATCACCATGGACACCACTGTAATACAGACAATAATCAGAAGTTGCTTTGAAAACCTATACTCCAATAAAATAGGAAATCTTGAAGACATTGACAAATTTCTAGAGACCTCTGACCTACCCAAATTGAATCAAGGGGACATAGAAAATTTAAACAGATAATTTCAAGCAATGAGGACCAGATAGATTCTTAGCCCAGTTCTACCAGACCTTCAAAGAAGATCTAATACCAGTCCTACTCAAATTATCCCATGAAATAGAATAATAGTAGGGAATCCTTCAAAACTCATTCTATAAAGCTAGTATCACCCTGATACCAAAACCAGACAAAGACACATCAAGGAAAAAAAACATCAGATCAATATCCCTGATGAACACAGATGCAAATATTCTCAATAAAATGTTGACATACAAAAATATATCAACAAGCAGTGCACCATGATCAAGTAGGATTCATTCCAAGGATTCAAGTTTGGTTCAACATACAGAAATCAATAAATGTGATATACCACATCAATATACTTAAAGATAAGAATCACATGATTATCTCAATAGATGTAGAAAAACTAGGGATAGTAGGAACATACCCTCCACATTGTAAAAGCTGTGTATGCTAAACCGAAGGCCAACATCATTCTAAATGGAGAAAAATTGAAAGCATTACCTCTAAAACCTTGAACGAGACAGTGACGCCCTCTTTTATCATTCCTATTCAACATAGTCCTTGAAACCCTAATCAGAGCAATTAGATTAAAAAAAGAAATTAAAGGGATATTAACCCATAAAGAAGAGCTCAAACGATCCCAATTTACTGAAGACATGATTCTATGTTTAGAAGATAAAAAAAATTTACTAGAAAGCTTCTAAAACTGATAAACAAATTGAGCAAAGTAGCAGGGTAAAAAACCAACACCAATAAATCAATTGGATTTCTATACAGCAATGATATATCATCCTAACCAAAGAGGTGAAAGACTTCTCTAATGAAACTACAGAATATTGAAAGAAATTGAAAACCTCAGAAAATGGAAAGCTCTCCCATGTTCCTGGATAGGCAGAATTAACATTATCAAAATGGCCATACTACCACAAGTGCTATACAGATTTAATGCAATGCCTATTATGATCCCAGTGACATTCTTCATTAAAATAGAAAAAGCAATCATAAAATTCATTTGGAAAAATAAGAAACCCAGGTGGCCAAAGCAATCCTTAGCAAGAAAATTAATGCAGGAAGCAATCACAATACTGGGTGTGCAATTATAATACAGAGCTATAGTAATAAAAATGGCATGGTATTGTCACCAAAACAAACATGAAGACCAATGGAATACAATAGAAGACACACAGGCAAACCCACATGAATACAGTTACCTCATACTAGACAAGGGCACCATGAACATACATTGAAGAAAAGATGGCCTCTTCAAGAAATGGCACTGGGAAAACTGGAAATCCACATGTAGCAAAATGAAATTAAATCCCTATCTCTCACCCTGCACAAAACTCAACTCTGTGTGGATCAAGGACCTTGGCATTAGACCAGAGACCCTGTGCCTATCAGAAATAAATGTAGGCCCAACTTTCTATCATGTTGCCTTAGGAACCAACTTCCTCAACAAGACACCTAAAATGCAAGAAGTAAAATGAAGAATCCATAATGGGATGGTATCAAATTAAAAAAGCTCCTTCACAGCAAAGAAAACAATCAAGAACATGAAAAGAGAGCCTACAGAATGGGAGAAAATCTTTACCACCTGTAGTCAGATAAGGCATTAATTTCCAGGATATACAAAGAACTCAAAAAACTTAACACCAGAAAAATAAATAACCCAATAAATAAATGGGCAAAGAAACTGAATAGGTACTTCACAGAAGAAGAAATATGAATGGTCAAAAAATATGTGAAAGGACTGGGGTTGTGGCTCAGTGGTAGAGCACTTGCCTAGCACGTGTGAGACACTGGTTCAATCCTCAGTACCACATAAAAGAATAAATAAATAAAACAAAGGTATTGTGTCCATCTACAACTAAAAATATTTTTTAAAAAATACATGAAAAAAATGTTTAACATCTCTAGCAATTAGAGAAATGCAAATCAAAACTACACTCAGATTCCATATAACTCCAGTCAGAATAGCAATGATAAAGAATGCAAGTAACAATAATTGCTGGTGAGCATGTGGAAAGAAAGGTCCTCTCATACATTGTTGGTGGGACAGCAAATTGGTGCAAACACTATGGAAAGTAGTATGGAGATTCCTCAGAAAGCTTGTAATGGAACCACCATTTGGCCTAGTTATCCCACTCCTTGGTATATACCCAAAGGACTTAAAAACATCATACTACAGTGATACAGCCACATCAATGTTTATAGCAGCTCAAATCACAATAGCCAAGCTATGGAAATAGACTAAGTGTCCTTCAGCGGATGAATGGATAAAGAAAATGTGGTTTATTACATAATGGAATACTACTCAGCCATAAAGAAGAATTAAATAATGGTATTTGCTGGTAAATGGATGGAACTGGAGAATATCATGCTAAGTGAAATAAGCCAATCCCAAAAAACCAAAGGCCAAATGTTCTATCTGATTTGTGGATGCTAACCCCAACCAAGAGAGGTTGGGGAGGGGAATAATAGAAATACATTGGATCAGACAAAGGGAAATGAAAGTAAAGAAGGAAAAAAGAGAATAGGAAAGGTAGTAGAATTACTTGAATGTAACTTTCCTAGCCTTGTATTTGAATACATGACCAGAGTTACTCCACATTAGGTACAACAACAAAAGTGGAATCAATAGAATAAGTTATATTCTCTATATGTAGAATAAGTTATATTCTATATATGTATAATTTGCAAAAATACATTCTACTGTCATGTATAACTAAAAAGAACAAATAAAAAAGGTACTATGTTCATTCCAGTCCTGTCAAAGTTTCTGAGAGATACACAGTAAGAAATTATAGCAATGCAGCTCTAGGAATTGCTGCAGAAGATTTGATATACTCACATTAGAACTGTTTTTCTCACATTTGAAGCCAGAAGTAGCTTTTCTTTGTTTTCACTTTTTCTTTTATTCTTCATTGCCTCACCCACTCCTCCGTTGCACTAGGTTAAGTAAAGCTATCCATGAGTTGCAGTGGCAGGTAGAGCAGAACTTCCTGGGAATCCCAGGAGATGAGGGTCCATGCTCATCTACACCTTAGGTCACTAGAACTTCCCCACACCACTCCAGTTTACTGCAATCTGCCCTTCAGGCTGTCATCATATAGATATTTTATTGTCTGAGGTGATGGTTGTGGACATAATGTCCTTGGTGATCTGATAGTTTTTGCTGTTCTTCATCTTAAGGGAAAAAAATCTTGTATTTCTCAAATCACTACTTAAAGTGAGTGAAGTCTCCTTGATATATTGAACATCTTTCAAACTTAAAATAACTGAAAAATATTTATTAATTGATTATGGGCAATCTGAGGTACACTTGTGCTCTTAAAATCATTACCAAGACATTATTTGTATTTTAGAAAATAATCTCTTCTTTATATTTTACATACAAGGAACTGGGCTTTTGTTCATGTTTTCAGAATATATGTTAACTTAACATATCTACATATAACCTGTATAATGACTGTTTCCTTTCAATCATAAAAGTAATACAGGTTCATTGAAAAATATCTGGAAATTACAAGAAAATCTTTTAAAAATCACCTTGAACATGTTATGGATGCACAAAAGAGAAATAATGAGTTTGTCAATAATGTAGGCTGAGGTAATGGGCACACTGTATGGAGATGACTTCATGTTAACAAGCACTCCTCCCAAAATATAATATTATAATGTGAGGAGTTACAAGGCCCTGCCTAGGTAAAAGTCCAGTTTGACATGGTGACACCATTCCATCATCTCTAAAAACATTTTATTGAAATGCATCTGTTTATTAGGGAGGTTCCAGAGAAATGCCTGATTTTTTATGGTTATTTTTGTTGTTGTTATGAATACAGTAGTAAATGTTACATAGAAAACTCAATCCTTGGCTTTTTATAGTTATAACTTTAGTGATAACTCTTAATGCAAGCCTGAATAAAGTACATTATACATGTATTGATGAGGCTAAAAGGCACATTATGCATTTAAATTTTCTTTTAATATACATAATGCTTAGAATACAAGTGAACATGGTTCATCTGTTCTAACCTTCTAACCCTTATACCTTGTAAGAAAATAAAGCCAATTGGTGGTCTATTTGATAAAATAGGAAAACAGACAAAATACATTTAATGGACCAAGTGATAAGTTCAGTTTTAGATGAGCTGAATTTGAGATGCCAATGGGAGATCCAAATAGTAGTTTAACATGCTCAAGGGTAAGATTTAGCATAAAGATGCATATCTAAGTGTCCTGAGCATATAAAGAGAGTTGAAATCATTGAATGGATGTCCAAATGAGTGACTAGAATGAAAACAAAACAACAAAACAAACTTCATTACCAAAAACCAAGAGAAGCATTTAAAATCCCCAAGGAAGAACATGGGAGGAGATGAGAAAGGACAATTATAGAGGTAGTATAGAACCCCCCTTTCAGCCCCAAGCCTCTTTTCAGTTTAACTGCTTCTTTTTGCTTCTGTAAAATGCTTAGCTTAAAGACAATAGAAGCCAAATTGCTGTAACCCCATTTTGTTATCAGCTGCCTCAAACTGTTGCAAGTCTCCTGTCACAAGGCAAGAATAAGCCTGGGTAGGATAAGCCAGCCCATGCACAATAAAATAGGGAAATGGCAGGGCCTTGCAATGAACAGTCAGCACATTCCATAGCTCTGGAGATGGCTTCCACCAATGAAAACCTCCTTAGTCGTGCATGTGCTCCCCTGGCCAATCAGGCAAGCCCCCTCCCTGTCCTTGCTACTATCCCTATAAAGACTCAGTCTTTCCTCAGTTCCGGGCTGTCAGTACAGATCCACTGTGTTGGTGAGGTCTGAGAGTCTGAGCTTAAGCCCGAATAAAGTCTCTTTGTTCTTGCATGCACTCTGGATTCGTTGGTGGTTTTGGGGGGTCTGTTCTCTGGGCATAACAGTAGGAGGAACAATTTGGGATATGTCTTATCAGAGAAGTTAAAGGATGGGACTCTTTCAGAAAGCAATGAGAGTTACACTGTCAGAGAATTCAGAGGAACCAAGAACGATATGTATTTAAAAGCATCCATGGATTTAGTGGCAAGAAGGATCTCAGTGACCTTGGCACTTGTGATGGAATTTTGGGTACAGAAATCTGACTGCATTGGAATAAAATGTGAGTGAATAATGAGGAGGTTCATGTAATCAGCCACTTAACAGGGTAACAGTAAGTGTTTATTAAAACAGGAGAGACTTGAGAATGTTTAAATGATGAAAAGCAGCTCTGATTCAAGTGGCTGACATCTCAGTACACACTTTAATCTCTGCTCCTTTTAGATACCATCAGTCTAAAAGTAAGTTCTATGGTGGCACCAGAAAGAATGAGAGATTTCTGTAAGATGCAAAGGGCGGGGTGTATCTTTGGTAAAAGACTCTCAAAAACAATAGAGTGGAGGAAGGAGCCATTGCAAAGCCCCTTGAAAGACCTTGAAAGTCCCTTCAAGACAAGAGTTTTTAGGAGAAGTAGGAAGAGAAGGCAGTGGGTAAGAGTAGTGTGTGGTGTAGTGGTTAGTTCCAAAATTTCTGAAGCTGCGTTGGGCCATAAAAGTGCCCTTCCAGACTATAGTTAGAGATTACCTTGCCTTTAACAAACTGTGGGTGTAGGCCCTCCTTTGAGGGTTGGGAGGTCAGTAAGAAAATTGAAACCCAAGTCAGTTCAGGTTCTAACTACCAAAATGGACAGAGTCTCACATTCTGAAAGCAAGTTCCTGGCTACATTCCTCTGTCCTCTCACCATGACCAGAGCTCTGCCATCCAATTATTCAGTGGGAAGGACACAGATTCTAGTACACTATCAAGAAATAATTTTTATTTTAAAAAATTGAGTAGGTAATGAAAAATCATCACACATTTATTAGTGGTATGTAGAACTAAGAAGAATAACTACTAAATAACTACTGAGGAAATAGTTTAGGAAACCAGAAAATTCAACAAATCCTCTTTAGTATTCCCAAAACTGTTTGAGGTGATATAATACCTTCAAATATTATAAGATACTCTAAAAAACATATTTGAATGATAAGAAATGGTTCTTCAAAATTAAAACAGAACAGAAAAACTTAAATGAGTTTATAAATAATCTAGATGTGGCAAAAATTCAATTCAGTAATTCAGAATATGATACAATTCAAGATCCCAGCACTTGTTGAAAATTATAGAGTAAAAGGAAACAATTATTTCTTCTTTCCATAAATATTACAAAGGCCCATTAGGTGCCCTTACCCTCAGAGAGTCTATAATTCAGTAAAGAGTAAGAAATAAAACAGTTCAATATGAGCATATCAATGGAATTGTGATAATTTTTAAAAGGACAAGTACAAAGAATTATAATATTAATAATAATTGAAATGTGCAGGATTTAAAAATATTCCTGAAATTATTCTCAGTGAAATCTTCAACATATTAGCTTATTTAATCTTTAATGCAAACCTATGAGGTAGATACTCTTCATAAGGATGTCAAGAACTATGAAGGGTCTGGATTTTGCTTTACTTGTAAGCTACTAAGTTGCAGAGAAGCTGGCAAAAGATGAGACTTTATTTCTCAAGGCACAGCAGGTATCAGATACGTCATAGACTTCAGATTCACAGGTACACATGCAGTGGGCTTGTGTCATAGCTAAGAAACACTGAGCTCAGGGAAACAAATCTTGTATGTTGGCTCTAGCACTCCTGCTCTGTTCCCCAGAGGAATATATTATGATTATCACTCTGGGCGGCACACAAAGCCACTTATCATTCCAGAAGCAAAATACTTCCAAGGCAGTATTCTATACAAATATTCTTTTTTAAAATAACTTTATTATTTTTTTAATTTTTTATTTAATTTAATTTGGTATACATGCTTTTAGAGTGCAATTCCTTTCATATTACATATAAAGAGCACAGTTTTCCAAGTCATTGGTTTTACACAAAGTATTTTCACACCACTTGAGTTTTTATACATGCACTTAGTATGTTGTTATCCAACTCCTTCTGCCATTGTTTCTATCCCCTTGCCCCTTTCCCTCCCCTCCCCCTTTTTTCTATTTAGCATTCCTTCATTCTTCTCATCCCCCTTCCCTGCCACTATAATTCAGTATCATCATAGCAAAGGAATCAATCAACCTTTGGTTTTCTGGGATTGGCTGACTTCACTTAGCATTATTTTCTCTAACTCCATCCATTTACCTGCAAATGCCATGATTTTATTCTCTTTTAGTGCTGAGTAGTGTTCCATTGTGTATATATACCAAAGTTTCCCTATCCATTCATCTATTGATGGGCATGGGGTTGTTTCCATAATCTAGCTATTGTGAATTGTGCTGCTATGAACACTGATGTGGCTGTGTCCCTGTAGTATGCTATTTTTAAGTCCTTTGGGTATAGACTGAGGAGTGGGATAGCTGGGTCAAATGGTGGTTCCATTCCAAGTTTTCCTAGGAATCTCCATACTCCTTTCCAAATTGG
>CM046670.1:16819498-16906851 GCA_025594165.1 Tamias sibiricus | reverse complement strand
GCCTGCTGTCCCCTGCCCCTCTCTCAGCACACACATGCAAGCACACCCCAGCCCCCTCTTCTAGACACAAACACAAACTCCTCCAAGTAACAGGCAGGAGATGCAGGACAGCCATCTGTAATAGGTGGCTGGATTCTGCCTTTCCCTGACAAGAGGAAGAGTCGCAGAGCACAGTCCTGCCTCCACACCTTCCTCTATGGATCGATTAGTACCTCTATTTGTGGAGAAGAGAGAAGAAACTGATGATTCATGCATGCATTTGTTTGGTAAAATTTAAATTCCTATCCTCCGATTGGTTCTAGTTCCCAGAATGCCACTCCTCTGGGGTAGATAATGTGGCTGGAAGGGGACATCCTAAGCTGCTTAAGGGTTTCAAATTCCTGTTTCACCACTTGTAGTGAACTGTGTCCTTCACTGAGACATGCGGTTTTCCCTGTGACCAAAATGTCACAAAAAGAGAAGTTTACACCTGCCAAACACGTTTGTTGCATAAACACCACCAAATGAACAGCCATGAAGAAACACCGTAATCTAATTTTAATTGAAATGTTGAGTGTCGATACCTTTTGTCAACGTGAGACACAAAGCTGATAGAAGGGAGGATAGTGGTGATCATTAGACTGAAGGCATTTCTCAAAGTCTGGCCTTCTGCAGAACTTTGGGAAGACAAATATACCACATGTCCTCATGTTTGAGAAACTTAGCGGTTGGTTTAGAAAATGTTTCCAATATGGTAGTGAATAAGGTCAGTTTTCCTTTTTAGTGCAGTGCTAAGTTGAGCTGCTGTGTGGTTCAGAAAGATACATTGGGACACTCAATGAAACAAAACCCAGAATCATTTGGTAGCATGGACTCCTGCTGTTCGTGTGGCCTGACTCCCCCTTGTCCTCCCCTTTTAGATTATACCATTTGGAGTTTGCTTTGGGGCAGTTGATTCTCTCCCATGAGCAGCCCTGCCATTCCTATGGTATTGACCCTGGCCTCAGCTCTAAGGAATGGCAAGGGCCAATCACCCCACCCGCCTATCCCTCTGGCAAACATGACTGGACCCATGGTGGGCAGAAACTTAGACAGGACCAAGGAAATCTGTACCAAAGGTTGCTAGGGCTTCTGGGGAAAAAGGGGGAGATTCATTCCTTCTTGATAGCACTAGAGGGGAGCCATTCTTTTTGGTCTGTTTGAACTAAAATATGAAGACTGGAATAAATGGCCCTGGAACTGCCAGTGAAAATCCATTCAAGCATGAAGAAGAAGATGATGCTGTGGAAAGTAGAGAGAAAAAACAGAAGAGGAAAAAAAAGCTGGTCCTTGATGACACTAGAGCAAGCCGTACCTGGAGCAGTCCTGCCGATCATCACCTTCTCAGTGATGCAAGTCTACACATTCCAGTATTCCTCAAGACAGTTTGAGTTGGATTTCTGTCATTTTCAGTGGGAGGATTTGGAAAGCCTTCTTTTCTTTCATCAAATTAACGCTGATGATGAATGCCCATTCAACAAGTTATGCTGGGAAAATGGGACCATGCTGTGGGTTTCTGTTTTACTAGTAGTTTTTACTAAACCACTCTCAGTTTGAATAAATGCTATCTTAAATAATTTCATTACTAGTTTCCTTGTCCATACTTTATGCTGTAGTTCAAGTGCTACCTTTCTTAAAAATTCATTACTGAAAACAAATTATAGACTGGGTTTTAGATCCACTGGGGCTGCCCTGTGTAGGAGCTAAGAGCTTGTGTGTTAGGTTAGATGGACATAGTTTTGAACCCTGGATTCATAATTTACTAGGTGTGTGACTTTGGGCAATTCACCCAAATTCTGTAAGATATTGCCCCTGACCTTTTTAAAAAAATGCTGTAAGTAATAGTCCTTGACTCAAAGAGGTTTTGTGAGGTTAAAATGAGGTCATGCCAATATAGCATTTATCCTGGTACCTGGCATAGAGTAATTGTTCTATAAAATTCACTACTGCTATTCTTCCAGCCATGATGCTATCAAGGAGCCTACCATATGGACAGAGCCCGATAAAGCTAAGCTGTAGTTATTAACTCAATAAGATTTAAAATGAATGAACTGTTGATTGAATGAACATGAGTCAATTAAAACTTGATTCACTGAAAAAATGATCTTGATTTTAATTTTGACTAATTCTTTAGATGGTTTTTATGAAGACTCAGGTTAAAAAATTATTCATAAATATTATTTATCTCTGTCCTCAGCAGATCTAATAGACCAAAATTGAGCAAACTGTACCTACAAATAGGGGTCTGGAAGAACAGGGGTCAACAAACAAATCTGGCTCACAACCGCATTACATAAATAAAATGTTATTGAAACACAGCCATGCTCATTTGGTTACAAATTGTCTGTGAGTGCTTTTATAGTGCAAGGAGATAACTGAATAGTTGAAACAGAGGCTTTGTGTCTCTTAAACTGTTTACTGTGGGGTCCTTCCAGAGAACCTAGATTCAGATCCTTGTACTCCCGAATCCGATGCCTTTAGGTGGAAGTCCGGGTAAGCAGTACCTCCTGTGGAAATGCTATTTTTCCATCTGGATGTGATGCACATTTCAATGGTACTTATGAGTTGCTTAAATGCAAAACCTATCAGGATATTCACAAGCGAGTCCCTGCTTGTGAATCGTTTTTTCTCTTTTGGATTGATTGGCAATTAGCAGTAACTTCCAATTCCAACCTTTGTGGTAGATAGTTAACAGTCCTTAAACTGATGCTTTAACAAATGAGGGGCACTCCTATCTAAACAAAAAATTCATGAATATTTAGGAGAAGTCATAGGCACTTAATTTTTACAGGAATATGTGTTTTAATAAGGTGGGGTGAGTGTGTCTGGTAAGATTAGCTCTTCATACACGATGTGTTTGATCAAGGAAAAGGCATTTGAGTGAGGGGTATTTTAAATTTTATTTATCTTGGTACTTTGAGTGGCATGGGGTCACAGTGAGCTGTGTGAGCCTTGGAGGTACCCCTGGACTCAGTCCCACCCTGTCACTCCTCAGCAATGGACTGGTTCTGCCTGACCCTCAGTTTCCTTCTCAATAACACGGTCTAGCAATTTTTTCTGCACCTCAGGGTCACAGTGAAGAGCTGCACATGGCATATCGTCTATCAGCACCAGGCACACAGTGGGCACCAAATAAATGGCAGCTTGTGCTGATTATTATTATGAACAGACACTGTTACAGGTGCCATGCCCCCATCAGGCAGTGCATAAAAATGCTCATCTCGAAAACCATCAAAACAACTAAACACTACTGTGGTTGTGTTAATCAGTTTTTTGTCTTTGACAAAATACCTGGGAAGATCAACTCAAAGGAGGAGAGATTTATCTTGGCTCCAGGTTTCAGAGGCTTCCGTGCATGGTGGGTTGGTGCCACAGCTTTGAGCCTGAAGTGAGGCAGAGCACCACGGCAGAACAGCGTGGCAGAGCAAAGCTTCTCCCTCATGGCAGTAGGGAAGTAGGGAGAGATGAAGGGGCCAGGGACAAGTTGTAGTTGCCAAGGGCATGTGCCAAGACCCACTCCCTTCAACAGGGTCCTACCCCTGCAATCTTGACCATCTCCCAATAGTCCATCCAAATCATGAACCCCTCAAAGAGTCAATGCACCGATGAAGTCAGAGCCCTCATGATCCCCCCCCTTCCCTACAGCCCTGCCTCTGAACATCACTGCATGGGGAGCGAGCCTTCAAGACCCATGTCTTTGGGGGACATTTCAGATCCAAACCATAACTGGTGTTTTAAGAAATCACTATTGATTATAAATAACTTGAACTTAAATAAAAAATCCAGGAGCTCATTGTTGTAATATACAAAGTGAATCCCATTTCAAATTCAACTCTTTTATTTTCCCAAATTATCATTAATGATGATGATGATGATGATGGTAATAAAAGCTACTAACACATAACATGTGTTTGGGACCTGGTACCATTGTAAATATTTACATGATTTAATTAATTTTAAAGTCACAACAACCCAGTGAGGGAGATAGAGTCATTATTCCCATTTCACAGAAATGGAAATCAAGATATAGAGATGAAATGTCTTATAGTTGGTAAGTGGTAGAGCCAGGATTTGAGTCTCAGCATCAGAGGGAGATAAATTCCCTTGGAAAGGTAAGAAAGAAAAGACACTGGAGGAATCAGAGCCCCTCTAATTTTGCAGCTGGAGAGATTGAGGTTAGTATTTACAACAATGCATATGTTTATAGTAGACGCTCAGTAAATAATAGTTGAGTGATTATCGTTGCCTGCAGATGGGAAAATACAAGGTACAAGGTAAGTTACCAAACTGCCAGGAAGGAATGCTGAGGCTGGGTTTTCTACCCCAGCATTTGTTCTGTGGTGACTAAAACCCATACCATGCAGTCTTCCCAGAAAATCTGTTTCTAGCAATCAGTTTTACAGTCTCCACAAACTTCCTTGCATTTATCATTTTCACATAGGCCTGTCTGTGTGCTTGCTGATGTCTCTATCTAAAGTCGAGAGTGTCATACTGTCCCCCTGGGGAGTGATCTTGTTTTTTTTCCCCCTGGTCCTTTGCTTGTTGCTTTTTCCTGGGAGCTCTGTCCTCTGCGTGTGCTCTCACTTTTCTGAACTAATCTTCCTAGTGGTGAGAAGGCTCCAGAGCTCAGGAAATGCTTCTTGGTTAGTGGATCTGTAGAGAAGACTCTCAGGTCAAAGGAAGAAAGAAGCTAGTGCTTTCTGAACCAGATGGGGAACCTCAGGTTGCCCATAAAAGAAAGCCCATCCTAACAGAGATGAACAACAACCAACAAAAAGAATACCGTCCACCTGTAACTGCAGCTCCAGGGGCCTCAAGATGGGCTTGCTCCAGACTCAGTCTCTCTCTCTCCACTTCTCTGCTACCTCTTCTACCTCGCGTTCAATCTTAGCCAAGCAGTCCTTCACAGGGATGCTTATGCCTTTCCAACATGGGTGAAAATCTACTTCAATATCAATTATCCAAATAAGCACAAGTCCCAGGTTTGAATTTTGTTGGTTCTGATTAGCCTGATTTGAGGCCTGGCCCTCTTGAACACATCAAGGATCAACATCATTGTATTTTTTTTTTTTTTTTTTTTTTTTTTGTAAAGGGGCTAGATAGTAAGTATTTTAGACTCTGTGGGATATTCAGTCTCTGGGGACAACTACTAACATAGCCATTGTAGCTAGAAAACAGCCAAAGGCAATTTGAAGATTAATGAGAGTGTCTGGATCTGGCCTGCAGGACATGGTCTGCCAATTCTGGCTTAAACGAATTGGGCCCCAACATTGGGGCAGGTCTCTGGGCTTTATTTTAGTGCCCTTCTGCCAATGGCATGTCTACAGTGACCCTAATAAATCTTGGTCCCAGGTGGCTTAGTTCCTTCATAGACATGCAAGTAGTGACTTGCTAGGCACAAGATAGGCACCAAGTAGTGACTTAACAATCCCAGTCTTTTCTTAGATCCCTCTCAAAAAAATATTCAATATAAACCAAGCAACACTTCTCATAATCCATTTCTCTTTTAGCCAACTGTCTCTTATCCCAGTTTCTCTTCGGATGAACCCCAATTTCTCATGATGACCAACCCTAGGTTCTTTTATCTGTTTCTCTTTGTACTTCTGTCCTTCCCAGGATTTGAATAGGTAACCAGGAAAGAATCTGCCCCCCCCAACCCCCACACCACCATGCACACCCTTTCTTTATCATTCCTCCTCTACTTTCTGTGCACTGCAAATTACTTGGTGAAACTTTTCTCAGTTCTTAATCACAATGTATCTTGAATCTATTGAGTACTACCCAGGATTGAGTAGCAGGAAGAGAGTAGAAAACACAACTCTGATGTGTGGGCATATCTTGTCCTTGTCAGACTTGGACAAATGGGACCCATGGTTAGTTACAAATAGGTTTCAGGATACTAGTGATCATTCAGGGGAGGGTGGGTGGGAAAAGAATGACAGGTGTAGAATTTCATTTGAATCCAGAGAATTTCACTTCTTTCAGTACTAAAGTGATATCTGAAGGAAAATGACAAAGTGATAACGTTCACTATACTTGGAAAGTGGGTGCATCTTTGTGTCTCATTTTCTGTACATTAGAAATATTTTATATTTAGAGATTCAAATAATTAAAACAAACCATTGGAGGAAATAATGTCTGTGAAGGTGCTTTGTTAACTTAAAGTCCACCAGAACAGTAGACCTCAAACATGAGTAGCACCAATTACCTGCAAGCCCTGCAAAAACACAGCAGGCTGAGTGCCACCCAAAAGTTTTCACTCTGTAGATCGTGGGTGGGCCTGAGAATTCTCAGTCTGAAATTGCTGGTCCAGGCAGCGCACTTTGAAAATCACTAAAGCTGGAAGCAAGCTCCAAGTGGGCAAAACCATCTGATTCTTGACACTTGGTAAAGGTTCCACCAGAATCCATGCACGGGAGTAATGCCCCCAGGCTACCACACATGGAACAGAGTGGACCTTGAGCATGGATCAGGATGCCCTTTCCATTCTTTGGTGAGTAGAAGGGATCCCCTGCCCTATCCTCAGAGTGGGGCAAGTGGGTTTGACTGAGAAAACTGAGCATTCTGGGAAGTAGGGTTGGAGGAAGTTAAGAGGTGGAGCCTTTGGGGAGTTCAGTCACAAGGACATTAATGCTCTTTTCCGAGGGGGCTAGAGCCCCGCCCCCCTCACCACCACCACCACTTAAGGATGCAGGAGAAGGTGCCACAGAGGAACCAGAAGGGGGACACTTACCAGGCACTTGATCTGCTGCACCTTGATGTTGGACTTCCCAGCCTCCAGGACTGTAAGAAATAAACGTCACCTGTTTGTAAGCCACGCTCTAAGATGGCTCTTCCCCCTCCAGCCTGCTTTATCATCACACCGTGGAAGCAGCCAAGTCTGGCACCTGAGACACTCTAGTACTTTGCTGTCTGGTCTGGCATAAGGTCTGACTGTCCCTTTTGTCTCTGTCCTCAACTACCCTGGATCTCAGCGACTGAGGGAGGCTCTCCACAGTCGGATCCTGGCAAGGCTGTCTAAAAATAGATGGTTTGCGAGTACCTGTGGTCCAGCGCTGGTTCCAGAGTGTGATTTGATCATCTGGAGTGCCCTGGCCTGCCTTAGATCTCCCGGACATTTTACCTCTTCACTCCCAACTTCAGAGGCTGAGAAGGAAAGACAGGACAAGAATCTGTCCCCACAGGAAGGAGGGGAGCAAGCAGTGATGGTGACACCCGCACTTGAGAAAGGGGCAGGCACAGCACCAGGTAGAATGCTGACTTCGCAGAGGTCTCTGACCTCAGGCCTTTCATCTCAGGGCAGCAGAGACCCCTGAGGTCAGCTCCCTCGATTCAGCCTGTCTCCCTGGGCTTAAAAAAAACACACCAGGGCTTCCCAGTGGTCTCTGACCTCTTTGGGGCAGGAAATAATATTCAAGAGTCTGAGACATCTATGCTGTGGTCAGAGGGTAGGTCAGTACTGGGGCTACTTCTTCAAAAATCCCGCATGTGGTCTACAACCCAGGGTCTAGCACCTGTGCCTCACTGGCTCACTGGCTAGCTCAGATGTCCCCTCTTAGCACCTAGCACCTAGGCATTGGGATGGCCCTGTATGGGAGCAGAGGTGTAGTGACTGCTATGCCCCATGGGAAAGTTTATGATTTAGCCTTTCAGCATCTAGAGGTCCAGTCTGCAAGACAAGTGTACAAGGACACCTATTCCTTGTTGTCTAAGAAACGTGCTTGAGCACATCTTTCCAGTTTTACAAAGAACACAATATGAAATTATATGCATCTGCTTTCATGTAGGCCTGTGCACAAGACAGTTCTGGAAGTATATATTTTTGAACAGTGGGATCGGGGAAGAAGAATTCCACATTTTACCCTATGAAATTTTGTAGGTTGAATCATACGTGGTTGCCAGGTTTTTGTAAAGATGACTCAAGATAGGCAAATTCATATGTCCAATGCTGAAAAGACCTGAAATTTTGAAGAGGCAGGTTGGCCAGATTTCTCAAAATGAGCTCCAGGCAGCTCTGCCTCTTCTTCTGTTTAACCTTGGGCAAGTTGCTTCACATCACTGTGCCTCTGTTTTTTTTTTTTTTTTTTCATTTGAAAATTGAGGATAGTGGCAGTGTTAGGGTACTGCTGCGTGAATTGAATGAGAAGCATATAAAGTACTTAACAACTGTGCCTTGCAAGTCTTTGATCAATGGTAGCTACTAATTTTTCAAAGCATCAATTATTACCTTTGATGTTTTTTTTTTTTTAAATAAAAAGATTGAGTTAGAGTATTCTTAGCAAACTCTTTCCTTTTAGTTTTGAGAGAAAATTCCAAATGGGTCCTCTTGAGGCAAAGTCCTGTCTAGCTAGAGAATGTGCTTGACCCTTGCAGTGCGTGGTGGCATAAGATGCTCCATTACAAGCAGCAGTGGTGCTCCTAGTGAGTTGCTGCATTTCAGGAGTTTCTGAAGTCTTTCTCAGGTGAGGAGTTCCCCCTCCCCCATCACTATTTATTCACACTGCATCTTTCTGCTCTTTTAATTATATCACTAACATATTTGTAAACTCATTCATTTCCCTTGCTTTTCCTTCTTTGCACTCTGTCCTTAATATAGCATGTAAACAAAACAAGGCAGTATTACTAACAAAGGAGACTCCACAGGCTGAGCAGAAAGAACCCTTCAGTCCATCTGAGTCAACTGCTATTTCTTGTCTTTGTGTTTTATAAACAGCCTGAGCTCTTAAATAGGAAGGGAGGGAACCCTGATTAAATGGTGTGCATTACTTGAAAAAAAGGAATTGAAAGCAATGCAGAGGTTTACACTAAATCCCCTGAGGAAGGAATATTCAGAATAGTCAGAATGCATGGGTTCTGAGTCTGCTGTGACTCACTCAGTCAAGAAAGAATTGCTGACTTGTCTAATTGCCTAATCAACCAGGCTTTTGCCATCACTTCACCCCCTCTCAACGGAAAGTCAGGGCTGTTTAAAGGGTTAGGAATAGGGTGGGGTGGAAAGGTAATTAGAGGTATTTGGAAATGAGCATGTAAATGAAAATTGGAAATTGATAAAGATGTTTGAAGCACTGATGTTTTGCGTGGTTTTCTTTGGAATTGCTAAAAAATACCAATAAAAATATTTTACTGAGTGCTCACTAAGTGCCAAACACTGTCTGAGGCAGGGGTTTACCATGTAGTCAAGACAGCCCAAGCTCCTCCCTCATGCTCTTACACTCCAGTGGAGGAAGAAGGAATAAACAAGTCAATGAATAGTATTGTAACTTCATGTTCTGGATATCCTAAAGAGGAAATAATTGGGATGAGGTTCAAAAGAAGTGGTTCTCTCTGGGAGGTGCCATTTGCATTGACACCTGGGGTGAGACAGCATGAAAAAAGCAGGGAGGTGGGACCTAGGCAGAGATTGACTCACTTGCCAAATCCCTGAGCCACCAAAGGAAAACAGGGAGGAGTCTGTCCTGCAATTGACTGTAAGCTGATGGAGCCTCCAAACCAGAATGGATTTGATAAGGAAAACCTACTTGCCTCGGATCATCCAGCTCGTGAGTAACAAAGGCTTGGTGAGAACCAGAACTATGGAAGCTGCTCTCCAAGAACCTTGTCTCTACATCATCAAAATACAGCATGAAACAAAAATGGTCCACGTTGGCAGCTTGGTTACAGTGTGTCTGCTTGCTTTCTCCAGGATGCTTGCTTTGGGGTAATTTGGGGTTCAAGATTCACCCCAATCCCTACTTACTTTGGATCCTCAGTTTGTCTTTTAAGGCTTTCCTGTGCTTCATCCATAAAACCTCAGGACAGAGCAGCAGAAGGACAACATTAGGACCATACCTGGCACAGAGCAAATATGCAAAATGTTAGCTATCTTCTCTGTTATCATGATTATTCTGTTGATAGTCTGCATCTTTATTAATAGTCTCCATTATAGAAAATTGTATTGTACATCATTTTACATTCCATCTACCAAAGTAGGAGAGGCTAGATAACATAACCAATGATCTTTTTTTTTTTTTTTTTTTTTTTGAGTTAGTTTACAAAAATTTCTAAACAAAAATCAACATGGATGGCAATTTCATTTTAGACTGGATGATTTTATTTCAGTGTTATAGAAACCAAACTCTAACTAATGTTAGCTTCAAAGAATGGGACAGTTATTGGCTTCTGTACATGAAAGGTTCAGGCATGAGCTTCAGGCATGGCTGAATCCAGGTGCTCAAATAATGATACTGGAAACCTGTATCTCTGTATTTCAATTCCTCTTTCTTCTGAGTTCACTCCATTCCCAGGGAGAGTATTTGTCTCTCATCTGGAATCCCCAGAAGAATCAGAATTACCTATTATCAACTTTAAATCCAATGGAACCTCTCTTATATGTGTTGAATTGTTTTAATTAAAATTATAGGCAAGAAAAGAGGTCATTGTTATTGTCCTTTAATGTCAGGCACTTTATTTAATTTGATTTGATGATATTTCAGATAAGTTTTCCTAGGAAGCAGACTCTGAAATTGAGATTATGTGGGAGTTTATTAGCTTTTTTTAAAAAAAAAATATTTATTTACTTTAGTTGTACACAATGCAATGCATTTATGTTTACGTGGTGCTGAGGATCGAACCCGGGCTGTGCACGTGCAAGGCGAGTGCTCTGCCGCTGAGCCACAACCCCAGCCCCAGTTTATTAGGTTTTAACATTTATCAGGGAAGGCAAAGAGTCAGGATAGGGAAGACAGATTTTGGGCTGCTTGCGGGCATAATTATGGTCTCAGCTAATCCTACAGCCCTCAGCTGAGGTGATCTTTCAGGGTTGTCTTGAGTTGGGCAAAAGGGGCTCATCTCTTTTTATCACTATAAATCAGTTATTAGATGCAGGTTTCTTCCTGAAGGGGGGTTTGATCTCAGGAGAGGTTCTTCTCTTCATCTGGGCTACCAGAAAAAGCTCAGGTCTGGAGGTGTCAAAACTCTTTGCAGGGATGAAGCTCGACCTTCAGGCCCAGCTGGGGGTTCAAGGAGATGGAGCACAGTGTCCACCTCAATCCAACTCTTAAGTTCAGATTTTTTTTTTATTAAGTCCTATGAAAGCAGCTGAAGGGTTCTGGAGGAAGTCTTCACCTTGGAGATCCTTACAGGAGAAGATTAATGGGATAGGCTGGTTGCTACTGTAGCTGCTTTTCAGGTCACAACTGATCCTCATGGTTTCCTATGTGTTCCTAGATTTTTTTTTTTCTTTCTTGGAGCTAGACACGCTGCCATTCTAGGTGGCAGGACTCAGACACTCATTTTTGAGTGGTATAAGCTCATGTTCACCATGAGTTCTCAGCAAGGACAATGACCTCTCTTCTTGCCTGTCATGCTTTTGACACAAGAAACTCAAAGTGGCCAAGTGGCAGGTGAAGCTTAAAGGTCAGGGACTCTGCTGTCCTCTTCTAATGGGACTGTGTGTCATTAGATCAAACACTAATAAGTCCTCAGTTAGTGTTTCTAGCTAAGGAACTATGGGTAGAAAAGGTAAACCCAGAATTGAAATATCTGTAAATTCCAGCAAAGTTGGATTCTCCAGCATAGAAAGGGGGCATGGTGTCCAACTGACCCCAAAATGGCAGGCAGGCCTCTCAAACAATGGCCACGTTGGAGGTCCAGATTGGTCTCCACTCTTGACAGGTTGGCCATTCTGCAGTGGTAGATGATTCGGTTTGGTGAGTCAAGGTCTAGCCATTGGCTCTAAGTGGCCTTCATCCCTGCCCCAGGGCTGTTCTGTTCATGAGCCCATGTGTCAGTAGTGGTGCTAAATGACAGGCCAGCTGATGTTAACTGGTGGGCTATTTTGTGAAATTTGTCACTGTCTCTTTTATGATAGGGGCCATGGTGGGCATTCTGCACAACGCAAACACTCCTTAGGCCACTTTGCTTTGGCTGGTTCTGTAATCCCGTTGGTCACTCTGAGCCTGCAGAAAAGCCACGGTTGAGTTTTTCTTTGCTGCTGGTGCTCCTCTCTCCAGCACATTCCTCATTGCTCTGGGCATGGAGTGTTCTCCAGGCTCTCCAGGGAACTAACACCTGGGGTTCTCACCTTGCAGCACTCCAGCACACCCTAGTTCTCTGAGCTTCTAGATTCCATCTTCTACCACTTTCCATGGAATCTCAGGAATTTCTACTTCTCTTATAGTCCAGGGTCCACAAGCTGCTCTACTGATGTGTTAATGACAATTCTAGACCTCTGAGGTCACTGATTCTGTGTAACATGGTTAATTCTGGGGGAATGCTCCCATATTGACAAACTCTCCTTGCCTAACTGGATTTTCCTCTTCCTTGTTCAACACTCTCAGAATCTAGTCCCATATTTATCCTCTCAGCTCTTGATTTTTTTTTTTTTTTTTTTAGTTAATTCCTCTAGCATCCTTCCTCCCTCCGTTATCAGTCCTGGCACTTCCACAGGCAGGAAATATTATGATTTTCTCCTAATTACTGGCATTCTGGCCAAGAAGGGAGGGAAGGACAGATACTGGAGGAAGGAGAAGAGCATGAAGCACAGTTGGCAGAAAGGAATTGTGTAGCACAGTACAGTTATAATAAGGGCCCCAATGACCCCACAAGTGGTTCTTAAGGTGTGATGGCACTTTATAGTTGTCTGAGATGGGCAAGAGGGCTGCTTTTTATTCCCACATTGAATAGACATTGGTTTTAAGCTGCCCTTGGAAAAGGAGTATGATCTTTGTTGAGTTGTCTTCTTGGGGTAAACTGGTAAATGTCTCACAATTGTCAATCTGGAAAAAAAAAGTTTAATTTGTATTGTTTGAGGATTTTTGTGATGTAAATAATGAATTGACACACTACTGCCTGCTGGCCCATGACCTGATTTTGTAAAGTTTTATTGGAAGATAGTTTATATTTATATGTTGTCTACAGTTGCCTTTTCGTTACAATGGTTGAGTTGAGTACCTGCAACAAAGATGACTGAAAAGCTGCACATTCTTACTATCTGGCCCTTTCTGAAAAAAAGAAAAAGTGACTGAGCCTTTGCATTAATACTTCCACCATTGTTGATTTCAAGCTACCAGTTGAACACTGAGTTGGAAGGAGATGTCTGTGATCATCCCTCACAAGGTAATTGTTGTTAATGAGCCAGTTGTAGCATGCCATTTTGACAGGTCAATTCCAAGGTTGGGCTGAGAGTAGAAGCTGTCAACCAGTAGTACTCTCAGCAAAAATCTGGGTGGCACAGCACAGCACCCATCAAAGTACTTTTACTATTCCTATGAAGAGCACACTCTTACTATGCCAATTTTTTTTATCAGAAAGATGAGACTGAAGGCATTAAAACTACATTGTTCCAAGTCACAAAGCTAATAAATAGTGAATCTGAAGTTCAAATGCACTCTGTATTGCTCCAATGGTGTTGTATTTCCACCACACTCTAGTCAGTTGGCAGGTTTGATTTTACCATCTGATACCATTGACTCAACTACTATTTAATAAGAGCCGGCTATGTGCTCAACATTGTGATATAACAAGAAGTAAGATAAAAGGGGTCCCTTCCATGAGCCAATGGCTGTAAATTCCTGGCCTTTGATCTCACTGGCTAAATCTGCCATTATTTCAAAACTTAGCTCAAGTTCTGAACCACTATAGTTTTCTCCCTCTTTTCTCTCTTTTCTGACTGCATCACTATTATACCAATGACCAAGGTCAATATTACATGGTACCCCCTTGTGTGTCATTGTTTTGCATCAAAGTTTTTTTTTTTCTTGCCAGTTCCTGATCCCTTAAAAATTGTGGTGAGTAAGTGTGATAATAAGTCATATTCATCTCCCACCAAATTCATAACCAATTGAAACTTTATAATATTCAGAAATATGAAGATCAAAAAGTAGAATGGAATGAAGAATGTGGTCCAAACCTGCAACAACAGATAATTTGTTCAACTGATAATTACTAACACCCAACTATATGGCAAACCTTTTTCTAGATATTGAGATTGCCATGGAGATAAGAAGGACAGAATTCCTGACTTCCTCAATTTTATCCTCTAATATCAGCTGTGTCCTCAGTACTTCCCAGTAGCTGAGAACCCATCTATGAGTAACTCAGTTGTCTGAAACAATACTGGGAGAAAAGAGATGAATTTCTAGATTGGACCCTAGAAGGCAGGCTTGGCCCATCATCCAAGACAACCATGATATGGAAGGAAGAGAAAAAAGAGAATACTTGGATCCTAGAGGCCAGGTGGCCTAGAATAGAGAAGAAGGGATTCTAGGCCATGCATTTGAAGATGCACTGCCTAATTTATTTTTATCAATATAGACATTGCTATAGTTAACAACATAGAAAAAGATTCTAGAAGCATAACTCTTATAATGTTCCTTCCAGGGAACAGAAGCTCCCTCCTGAAGACATAAAGAAATGCAATCCATTTTAAAATTCTTTAGGAGATGGTAGAGAAAATGTCTAGTATTTAAATCAGTTGGATGACCTGCAACTGGCTGGGAACATAGGAGGATCAATGAAGTCTTATAGATTGTTTAATTTTCATGTTCATCCCTACACCAACAAATTTTAGGATTGAACAATCATCACAAATGTCAGGCAAAAACAATCCTGACAGTATCAGACTTCTTTTTTGATAATCATGGTATCCATATCAGTACACATTTTGAGGCAAATGCTTTGTGTTTGTCTGCATGATACCACTGTGTGCCTTCTGAAAATTACATGGTTTCTTTCTGGGTGGAAAATGCTCTGTTTATAAAGTGTCCTGTTATCATGATTTGTGATGAATGAGCTGTATTTATTTGTTTCTTTCCTGGCTGTCTCTAGGAAATGGTCTATGGTTAATGGTGGAAATACGACCAACATAAATGGTTTTGCATCATCAAATAATTCATCAGAGCATTCTTTTTCAGGAAACTGGGGAAGAAAACAAATGTACATTTTGGAGCATTTGAATTCATTTCTTAACTTTAGTGCTGAGATACACTTAAAAAATAAAAATTTTTCAAGTTACCCACAAAGTCTACAATGCAGGGCGGGGCGTTGTGGCTCAGTGGTAGAGCGCTTGCCTAGTATGCGTGAGGCACTGGGTTTAATTCCTGGCACCACATAAAAATAAAAATTAAAAAAAAAAACCCAAAGTCTATAATGCTTCCACAGACATGTCAATTAGAATATTACACATGTTTTCTACTGGAAAATCCTCAAAATTATGATGTAGAAGATTTCAGGAGCCACATAAAACTGGCCACTTTTTACATGAAAGGGTTCCATGGAATCCTACTCTTTCAAAAATGACACTCACCCACCCAGTTTAAAACATCTCCTTAAGTTGATGTCTTATTCTGAAAATAAGCAGATGTGATATTTGCTGCTTATGCTTACAAGTTTAAATGCTTTTGAAAAAAAAAAATATGGTCATGTGGGCAAACTTAGGACTTTTCTTTGCTGCCACAGGGTGTGACTTAGCTTCATAGGTCCTCCTGGGATGTGCTGTAGGCTTCCGTGGAATTGCTGTACTTGTGTCAGGTCTCAGATAAATGGCTGCTCCTAACCTTCACTGCCAGGATGAAATCATTGTTATTTTCTTCCCTTAGACTTTGGAATTCTGAGAACCTCCTTCTGGTCCAGCTAAGCACAAGTGACTATTTATCAGACAGTTCCTTCCTGCTAGGATTTCTGTACTCAGAAATATTTGCAAATGCCAAAGTCATCCTTGGCCTTACAGCCAATATTACTTTAGAGGCAAATAAGGATTTAAACTTCAACAATGAAGTCACAATGAGAGCCAGTAAGAGAGGACATCTACACTATAAGGTATTTATTTAAGATCAAAACCTTTCAGTTAAAAAAAAAGTTAATATACACCCACACTGGTAAGGCAAAGAGAATGAATTTACCATCTAAGTCTTGTGATGAACTTTCAGCTTTAGAAATTATGCATCTGATGTTTGTGAACTTGACTTTATTGACTTCTTCTTGATTTTGAGTACTAATGGCTTTGGGAGAGGAGTTTAGAATTGATTGAAGGGGAAAAGAAAGACCCAATATCAATTGAGATTTTATAGGAAGTTTTTCATGCAGGTTCATACAGGCTCTTTGAGGATTATGTTATGTTTTGGCTCCTTAAGTTGATGGTATTTACTCAACAAAAGAGACAAGCTCCTTAACTTATAATTGCTTTTCATTATTATAAGAGTAACTTTTACACTTTTAGATCAGAAACAAAGACAATAGAAAAGAAGGGGGGAAATGTGGATATTTCTACCTGCACATATGTAACCACTGTTAACGAAGGCTGTGTGACCCTGTGTATTTGTCTTTGTTTGTTTAACAAAATGTTTACTGGATTTCTGTGGCAGGTGGTTTTGCAGGCACCAGGAACCGAACACTCTGTAGCAGCAGCCTTCCTGGAGCTTACGTTCTGCTGGCGAGACAAAGCATCAAGTAATATATTAATATGTAAAATAAATACTGGGAGTGGTGAGTGGCAAGTGCTATGAACAATGGTCCCTGCAATGAGATTGATGCCTGAGCCCAGGAGCACAAGTGCAGTCACTGAAGGACTCTCAGGGGAAGGGACACTTGAAGAGCAATTCAAGCAGATGAAATTCGGACTATGTCAAGAGCTGGAAGTGAGTCCCCCTGACAGAGGGAACAACTAATGCAAAGGCAGAGAGAGGGAAGGACACGATGCTGGTGGTTCACAGCCAGGTGTGAGCAGTGGAGAGTAGAACCCATGGAGGTAAGTGACAGCCAGAGCCCCATTCAGACAGTTCTTTGCAGGCCACAGGAAGTGGTTTGTGTCTTATTTCAACTGACTTGTCTTTTATAAGCTTAATTTGTTGCTAAGACTTTACTCTAAAGGATCAATTAAGCAAACAGGAGGGTGAGTTTGGGAATGTCTGTGATTCCTGTGTGAGATGGGAATATGTCTTGCCCAGGTGGGAGCAATGGCCATCATGAGAAGTGGTCCCAGCAGAGAGATGGCTGATGGGATTGCAGGATGCTTCAGATGGGGGGGGGGGGTCAGGTCAACACACAAGAGTACGAAGCTCTCATAACACAACCATTTGTCCCCAGCAGATAGTGGTCAAGCCATCAGTAGGGAACTCCCCATCCTGCTTCATGGCTTGATGGTATTCTATAAACCATCATCTTGTTTTTTTCTAATCCCCAAATGATGAAAGCTTAGATTACTGTTGGTTTAAAAACAATGAAATGAACTTTCCTGCCCATATGCTTGTCTGATTGTTTCTAAGAGTTGAGTTGTTGGATCAAAGAGTTATCCACACATATGTTCATTTTCCCTAAAATTTGAGTTTTTCTGTTCTCGTAAGCAATGGTTTTTCCTGGATAAAATGATAGACAATGATAGACATATAGACAGTGTGTAAAGAAAAGGAAAGTTTCTGAGTGCTTTTGAAGAGGAGAAGATTTTTGGACTGGAGGATTTTATTTCCTAGGAAGCTAGCAATTCTGTTGCTACCTGGCTTATGGTCACCTTGACCGCCACGTTGCCACTCATAGCAAGCATGCCGTGCAGTAGTCCTTGAAGAGTCATGGCATATCCAGACTCAGCATCAGATCAATGGGCTGTTGGATGTTTCTGGAAAAATGGAAGACAAGGATACTCAAAAAATTACCCTGTAAGTGATTCTCCTGAATAAATGGCACAGCAAGGGAGAACAAAATGCAAGCATAAAAAAATACCTGCAGTCAGGTCCAGGCACTGCTGCTTCACATCTGTGCTCTCATGGGGGTCATTTCACTATTCGGAGCCTCAGTGTCATTGTTGATAATATATGAGTTTCACTCCTGCCTCCTATGGATAGATATTTCAGGGTGTTGTAACATCATTCTTGCAGCAGCTCTTAACTGAGCATTTACCATGTGGCATGCTGTGTACCACTTGCTTGATTTAAGATCTCATTCAATCTTCACAGTGACACCAGAGTGGGGAGTATTTTTATGTCATTTTCAGATGGGGAAAATAAGGTGTGAGACATTTTGTAATTTGGTGAAAATCACAGAGCTAACAAGTGACAATCTGGAATGTGCATGCAGGGAGTCTGACTGCAAATAAATCTCAATTTTAGCCTTGAATCAGGCTCTCAGGGAGTGAAGTGGAGATGTGCTTTCATCCAGAACTTTGTAGAGACCAAAAGAGGAAAATTTGCTTGTTTTTTTTTTTTTTTTTTTTTTTTTTTTTTTTTTTTTTTAATTTCACTGTCTACTTCCCACTTATCCTGGCCGACAGAATTAGAGTTAAAATAATCAATAGAGCTTATCATCTACCCATGACAGAGATTCTGAATCTACTGAGAGCTTTGAGATAATCCACTAGACAGGAAAATCAGAGAAGTCTCCTCTTCTCCAGCCTTCCTACCTCAACTTACAGAAAAAGGAATTTTTTTGTGAGTCTTTCACAAAAGTTGATAACTTTTGCCCTTTCCTCCATTCCACATATGAGGGGAGCCATCTGGTTGACATGATTAAGCAAAGCGTTGGTGTGCCTAGGCCACATCCTTCACGTGCAGGCCAGCCTGAACCTTACCAGGTACGTTCTCTTTTATCTCTTTTATGTGAAAACATTTCCACGTGGAAGAAAACCTGGGTTGATCCCAGGCCAGACCTGTAGGTCTGCTAGTCCCTTCTCTGATCTTTTGGGCTATTGCTCAGATGGGCAAAGTCAGAACTGGGAATTGACCTGACGCTCTTAAGACAAAGTCTCGGGGTCCTCTCCACATGTTGTTTACCTGGGGAAAAAATTTTTTATTGATTTATCTATTTTTTATCGAGTGGGTCATTTTGTGGAGCAGATTCATTTCTTTTTATCATTAACATCCTTTGGCCTAGGTGGCAAGTGGAGGTTTCCTCTTATTTGCCTTTTAAATAGATAGGTATTAGCATTGCAGACAAGTTTAGAGCATATTAAGTCTTGGCTTGCTCATATGGGGCGGAGGGCTCAGAGATACTGCAATCTGGCCTGAGTCTAATAAACCCCTTTGTTACATTTAAATACCATCATACTGTCTTATATACAGCAAAGCATCTGGACATTTTCTGGTAACAATGCAGCAGCATGAAAATTACAGACAACTCTAAAAAGGCTCTAATTATAAGTGATTTGCGCTAACAATAAATGTCAAAAGGAACCCTGAAAACAAATCACTACCTATCACCAAGTGAATGAAAGGCAATTTTAGTAAAGTGAATTAAAACCCCAAACATCACCAAGCCCAACCAGCCAGCAACGCCAAGGCAGCTAGGCGGACTGGGCGGACCGTGGCAGATGCAGCTCCCAGAGCCTTGGCAGGTGGGGAGAGGACGTCCTTGGGGTAAAGTCCTGGGGATCATGCCAGCTCATTAACACCCATGGGACCTGCAAGAGAAGGCAGGCAGAGCCGGAGTGCAGGGGCAAGCGTGTTTTCAGGAGGGGCCTCCATCACAGCAAATGGAGTTGGAGACCATTAAGGATGGAGAATCTTTATTTATTGGCTGGGCTGCAGTGTTATCAGTGAAAAATCAAAGTTGGACAGCAGAGTGTGAATTTGTTTTCCTGACATATTTCCCTTAGATTCTTCAAAGTGCATTCTTGGTGTCTCCCAAAGACTATTTTTTAAAAAAATAAATTTATTTTTACATTTTATTTTTTCAAACTTCATTTATCTTTGATATCTGTTTGACATATCTTCAGGACAGTCTAATCCTTTCTGCTGAAGTGAGCTATGACAGTCACTGCTAGAGCAATCAACATCACAGAGCCCTCCCCAGAAATAGGGGCTGCATCTAAAGACTAGCATTTTCCACTGCCCCTTCCCTGGGTCGTGGGCTCCTTTCACGCTTCCCCAGGATGGGAGGGGGCGGAGCGGCGGAGCGGTGGGGGGGGGGGGGGGAGCCCCGCGCACCTGTTGTTGGCAGGAGCCCACGACCCTCCGGATGGCCCTCTGCGGGCGGGGAGCGGCGCAGTGGAGCCCACCCGGCTGGTGGCCGCGGGCGGGGCGGGGAGCGCAGTGCGCGCGGGCCCCACCACGCGGCGCCAGGACGCGATGTCGGCCTAGCCCGCGAGCTCAGGCCAGCAGACCCCGCAGGGCCTGTGTCTTGAGCCTCAACCACCCCAGGGGCAGCCTCCGCAGCCGCCACCACCGCAGCTCGGGAACATCAGGTGCGGCAGCAGCAGGCACTAGAAAAGCCTGGGGCTGCTCACCACCAAGATCGTGTCGCTGCTGCAGGAGGCCAAGGATGGTGTCCTGGATCTCAAAGCCGCTGCGGATACTTTAGCTGCGAGGCAAAAAAGAAGAATTTATGGTATCACCAATGTCTTAGAAGGAATTGATCTGATTGAAAAAAAAAAAGTAAAAAAAAAAAAAAAAAAAAAAAAAAAAAAAATTATTCCATGGAAAGGTGTAGGTGCTGGCTGTAATTCTAAAGAAGTTATAGACAGATTAAGATATCTTAAAGCTGAAATTGAAGATTTAGAACTGAAGGGTAGAGAACTTGATCAGCAGAAGTTGTGGCTACAACAGAGCATCAAAAATGTGATGGGTGACTCCATTAATAACAGATTTTCCTATGTGACTCATGAAGACATCTGTAATTGCTTTAATGGTGAGACAATTTTTTTGGCCATTCAGGCACCTCTGGTACACAGCTGGAGGTACTTATTCCAGAAATGGGTCAGAATGGACAAAAGAAATATCAGATCAATTTAAAGAGTCATTCAGGACTTATCCATGTGCTGCTTATAAATAAAGAGTCCATTCATCTAAGCCTGTGGTTTTTCCCGTTCCCCCACCTGATGACCTCACACAGTGTTCCTCTCAGTCCTCAACTCCAGTGACTTCACAAAAATCCAACAGCAGCTCACAACCTGCCTGAGCAACATGTCTCTGAAAGAAGCCAGAATCTTCAGCAGATACCAGCTACGGAAATATCTTCAGCAGGATCTCTTAGTGGAGATATCATCGATGTGTTAATGTCTTCTGATGTGTTTCCTGTCTTACTGCTTTCTCCTACACCAGCAGATGATTACAACTTTAATTTAGTTGATAATGAAGGAGTTTGTGATCTGTTTGATGTCCAGATACTAAATTATTAGGTTCTATGGAAACTTGGACTGTTATCTACCTCTAACTGTGTAACATTTTAGACTTCCTAATAACCTAAGTATTTAAAATAATGAATGTAACACCTTTTAGTTCACTGATTCTGAAGTGTTCTTCTCTAATACTTTCTTTTTTTACCTCACAAAATGTCAACCATAAAAACAAAGGGCTCTGCTATAGGGGGAAAAATGATTTAGTATCTACCAGCCTCCCCTACAAACAAGTAGTTACATTTTTGGATTTTAGCTTTGCTTTCAGTTCTGAATCCTTCTGTTTTTTCCTCTTATGAGAGGAAGATAAAAGTAGACTTCAGGACATCAAAATAAAAATGTTGGCCAAGGGCTAATCACTGTTTGTCTAGTATTTTTACTGCCATGAAACGATTTCTGTGTATCCTTCAATCCAAACAGACATTCACTGCCACTTATAAAATGAAGGATGTAAATGACGATATGTAACTGGTTCAGTGAACAGATTTTGTGAAGTGCCTTCTGTTTTAGCACTTTAAGTTTATCACATTTTGTTGACTTCTGACATTCCACTTTCCTAGAGTATAGTAGTTTGTTTAGAATGTGCCAATGCCTGCACATTAACAAGATTGTTAAAAAATAAAGTTGTATAAAACATTAAAAAAAAAAAAAAAAAGACAGACTAGCAAGAGGACTGGTTGGTTTTTTTTTCTGAATGGCCAGGACTGCAGTGGGATCTGTCTCTTGGGTCCCCATTAACCAACCCACTTTTCAATAATTATCACAGAATCAACAGAGAGATTCTTGCAGGAGGAAAGAGGCTGGGGCTTGCCTTAGTCACCTCTCTTTATTTTCTTACTTTGTTATAACCAGTGGGGAAGAAAAGGCAGTTGGAGTGGAAGGTGTTTATCAGGAGCAGCTTAGTGCAGGACAGACCCTTTGTGCTCATTCTGGGTCCCTCCCTGTTGCTGGCTGAAGGTGGAGCAACGGAGCCGCGGGAAAAACCCTGGAGACAAACAGCTTTTTATTCTGATAACTTTTCTCTCTGGTTCTAATAACGACTAACACACGCCAAAAACATACCCTAAAATGGCACTGACCCGACCAGCAATCTCGGCCAAGTCACTCGAGATCCCGCAACAAATCCCGTGAGACTACGGGTGGCGACAATGGCCAAATCTCCACGGCTCATAGTCAACTACAATTAAAGTCAATCCCCAAACAGGGCTCCTGCATTTCCCCCTTTTTGTTTTAAAAGAGGTAATGCTCTAGGACGTCTATGTGCAACCAACATTCTTACCCGTCATCGGATAATCAAGGCTGTGCCCTTGACTCCTGTCTTAGGTTGATATGTCGGCCACATGAGACTGTCCCGTGCGACTGTGCCTGTCTTAGGTTGTCCCCCTCTGGGGATCTTACCCGTCATTGGCTAACCAGCCATCCAATGGAGCCCTTTAGGATCGACCATGTATGATGACTAACAGCCCTCCAAATTGTGAGGAGATGTTGCGGCTTTAAGGCAACAAGCCTTTTGGTGATGAGCCAAATTGCATAGCATATCAAATTGTTTAAACAAATCAGCTGCCCTAAGTTCCATCAAGTAACACACTGAATTCTCTAGACAAATACCCGCAAGGCATTGTCCCGTAAAGTCCCAAACAATGAAAGATCAAAATGTCCATTTGTTATAACATGTTGATGTAGGAGGCCCCATGCATGTAGAGCAGAGGCCACACTGTTGGTGAGGTTGTTTGATGTTTGAGCAGCAGACGTCTTTTTTATGTTTAGACAATGCCACCGGCAATCTTCAGGGCCCGCTACCTAGAAACTCAAGCATCAATTATTAAAGGAAAGGCAGTGCTATTGCAGCACTGAGTCAAGAGGCGAGTTGTCAAACTACAAAATAGAATAATTAGATTAGAAAATTAAAGTTGATTTTTGTTCACATACATCGCTGGTTGAGCTTTTACAAACATAAGTTGGAAAAATGTCATATTTAGAACAAAACAAAGAAAGACTGAGGTAAATTACTGCATTAAAGATAGATTAAAGAAAAGGTAAAGGCACTTGAGAGAAATAATTTGTTAGCGAACCCTTGAGTCTCTGTATACAGAGCAATTTTTTACCTGTTGAGATAATTGAAATTAATGAGCTATTAAACAAATGAAGTTAATAACAAATAAACAATCTTAAGTCAAAACACCAAAATATCAGGTTATATAGCACTAGTCATATTGTTTGCTAAAGAGAAGTCCCAGGGACACCTATAAATCAAAATTGAAAGTACCTTCATTTATAAAATTATTTACCTAAATTGAATACTCTTAACCTAAAATGAATTAAAGTTATTTGGATCCATATATATATATATATTTTTTTTTCTTTTTCATAAGCGCTTTGTTCTTTGTGACGTCACACTGAACAGACGAACAAACATACAAACATATATTTGTGACGTCACATTAACATGAAATGTAGACAAATGTACAGACATAAAGACATGTATAAAAAGAAAAGAAAAAAAAATACAATTGTGTGCACACTAAAGAGAGATCTCCTCGTCCCGGCCGGGAGGAATGACACTTAAGTTGTGAAATATTTTGAAGGACTCTTTTGAGGGAATCATTCTATACCTTCATCTTGGTCCTCTTGATTTTGTACCTTTTTTATTAATCTTGATTCTTCAATAACTTCATCTTGATCATTTTGATGTGGTACCTGTTTTATTAATCTAGATGGTATCCATATTGGAGAGGATTCGTCTTTTGGAAAAACACAAACAGATCCTGTTCCCCAAATTAATACTGGATCTGGACCCTTCCATGTACCTGAAAGAACATCCTTCCAGTAAACCAAAGGTTTATGTTGTTGGTGTGGATTCCAATGTCTGTCTCCAGCAGAATAACCATTAGAGTCTAAAGTTAAAAAATTTAAGGTAAACAGGGCAACTGCCAATCTGTCCTTAGGACTTTTCCAATTTCCTTCTTTTTGTTTTAATAACATAATTTTCAGTGTTCGGTTTGCTCTTTCAATAATGCCCTGACCCTGAGGATTGTATGGGATGCCTGTTTTATGGGATATATTGAATTTTGCGCAAAACTGTTTGAAAGATGAGGACGTATATGCGGGGCCATTATCTGTTTTAAGCATTTTGGGGATGCCCAATGCAGCAAAAGCTTGCAAACAATGAGATGTAACATCTTTAACTTTTTCTCCAGAATGTAAGGAAGCAAAAATCATGCCTGAGCATGTATCTATGGTCACATGAATAAATCGCAATTTTCCAAAACTTGGCTCATGAGTAACATCCATCTGCCACAAATGATTGGGCATTAATCCTCTAGGGTTAACTCCGAAATGAGGATTGGGCAAATGTGTCATACAAGATTTACAATCTTTTACAATGTTCTGGCTTGCTCCTTTGTGATTTTAAACCTACGTTGCAAGGTGGTGCTGTTGACATGAAACTGGGAATGAAATAAAGTAGCTTGTTGTAGCGCTGAAAGTATAAATACTGTTTTTGTAAGTTCGTCAGCCTTTTGATTACCTTCATGGAGGGGACCAGGCAAATTAGTATGTGCTCTAATATGGCCTACGAATAGAGGTTCTTTTCTTGTTCACAAAAGTTTTTGTATTTGATAAAACAATTTAAAGGCTGGAGTATGAGGTGCTATTGGTCCTGCTAACTCTAAATTTGGGACGGCTTGTACAATATAGTGGCTATCTGAAAAAATGTTTACGGGCTGGTCCCTAAAATTTTCCAGAGCTCTTACCACAGCTTCCAGTTCCACTAGTTGAGCTGATTTGTGTGCAGTTATGTAAGTCATATTTTCTTTTTTTAGTGACTACTGTAGCAGTACCATTTGAGGACCCATCTGTAAATACATTAAATGCCTTAGGAATAGGTTGATTTTTTATTACCTGTGGAAATATAATAGGATGATTAATACAAAAAGATAATATAGGGGACTTAGGAAGATGATTATCAAAATTTGCAGAAGTAGAGCATTTAGCTATAGCCCAATCATTATCATTGAAGCATAAGTATTCAATCTGTGATGATGAATAGGGAGTAATAATAGTAGCAGGGTGAATGCCAAATATTTTAGTAGAAGTCTTAAGTCCTTGAAGAATAAGTTTAGCCACCATGGAGGTATAAGATTCAATTATACTTTTAGGAGAGACGGGCAAATGTATCCATAATAAAGGCCCTTGTTGCCAAAATACTCCTGTGGGTGTATATTGTGAAGAAATAATAATCAACATCAGCGGTTGAGTTAAATCAAATCTATCACAATGAGCTCCTTCGATGGCTTTTTCTACTAATTTTAAAGCTTTCCTAGCATCAGGAGTCAATGTTCGTGGTGAAGATGGATCAGGATCTCCACGAAGGATGTCAAATAAAGGTTTTAGTTGGCCAGTAGTGAGATTTAGTGTAGGGCGAAGCCAATTAATGTCTCCCAGTAGTTTTTGGAAATCATTGAGGGTGGTCAAATGTTCTTTATTTATTAGAATTTTTTGGGGTCTAACAAAAGTATCCATGATTTTAAATCCTAAATATAATAATGGGAGATCTGGTTTGAACTTTTTCTTCTGCTATATATAATCCATATTTTTTTAAATTTTCTACCACATCACTGAATATATTAAATAAGATTTTTTGATTAGGGTGGGCCAATAAAATATCATCCATGTAATGTAGACACATGAGGTTTGGATATTTATTTTTAATGGGTTGGATAGCCTTGTCCACATATATTTGGCATATGGTGGGGCTATTAGCCATTCCCTGTGGTAAAACCTTCCATTGATATCTCTGATCAGGGCCATTATTGTTCATAGAAGGAACAGAAAAAGCAAACCTGGGGGCATCCAGAGGATGTAGGGGAATAGAAAAGAAGCAATCCTTTATATCAAGAGTAATAAGATGGAAATTTTTTGGAATAGCTACGGGACTAGGAAGTCCAGGTTGAGTAGGCCCCATAACTTGCATGGTTTTATTGATTTGTCTAAGATCATGTAACAATCGCCATTTTCCTGACTTTTTCTTGATCACAAATATGGGGGAATTCCAGGGAGAGGTGGAAGGTTCTATATGACCTGCTTCTAGTTGTTCCTGAACTAGTAGGTGGGCCGCTTGTAATTTCTCTTTAGATAGGGGCCACTGAGGGACCCACACTGGCTTATCAGAAAGCCATGGTATTTTCAAAATTATTTTCTCAGTGGCCCCGAAAAAAAATATCTTTTTCCTTTATGACAATGATTACTTTTAGGGTTAAGATTACTCTGTACTTTTTGATAATGAGTTCTTTTATGGTTAAGATTACCCTGTAGGCTTTCACATTTAACATCTGCAGGCTTGGTTGCAAGGTGTACTCCCATTTGTTGCAAAATATCTCTTCCCCATAAAGTAACCGGTAGATTAGGTAAAACATAAGGCTGAAATGTTCCTTTATGACCTTCATCATCCTCCCTTTTTAAAATTACTGCACTTTTATCTGGGAGGTTATTATATCCCAAGCCTCTTAAACTGGTTGAAGCTTTTTGCAGAGGCCAGTGCTTGGGCCATTGGCGTAAATTAATAATGGAAGAGTCAGCTCCAGTATCTATTAATCCCTCCATTTCTATTCCTTGGATTTTTATTTTACACATAGGCCTCCTTGAACAGTCTCGAACCCAGCAAGCCATGGGACTTGAGTCAGTGGAACAAAATCCTCTATTGTTCCCTTCTTGAGGCATACCCATTTTAAATGAATTATGTAAATTGGGAAGGAGAAGCAACTGAGCAATTCTATCTCCTTGATTAACAGAACTTACACTTTGGGGTGAGCTAAGCATTATTTTTATTTCCCCTTTGTAGTCTGAGTTTATTATACCTGGGGTCACTTGCAAACCTAATAAGCTTTTAGGACTACGCCCGATAATAAGTCCTACAGTTCCTGAGGGAAGAGGTCCCCTGACTCCTGTGGGAATCAGTTGAACCCCCATTTCAGGTGTTAACACTATTCGGGCGGTGGAACAGAGGTCTAATCCTGCATTTCCTCTTGTTCCTCTGGCGAGGGAGTGGATGGGTAGTAGGGATTGTGTCGGGGAAGCATCTGAGTGGATGCTTGAGGATACTCCTTCTGCAATGCCCCGTACATTTGTGGGCCCCGGGGTACTGGGCCCCGTGCCCCGTTTTTTGAATTCCTGAACAAAGGATTTCCATGGATGTCAAATTTTGAATAGCATTTATTGGCCCAATGATTTCCCTTTTTACACCTGGGGCAGCGGCCTGGGGCACGGTATGAGCTTGATCTTATTTCTCTTTTGGGATTTTGCCTAGAATTGCCTGATTGATTATGATAATTTTGCCTGGAATATCCTGATTGATTATAATGTCTACGTTTAGCCTTTGTGAAATTTCGAGAGGAAGCACCTCTCATTGAGGCTGCAATCACATTTCCTGTGACAAAGGCGCCATTTATATCTTTACATAGTTGTATATATACGGAAAGATCCTTTTTAGTTCTCCATGGCCTGATGGCTGCTTGGCACCATTTATTTGCATTTTCATAAGCTAATTGAACAACTAAAGGCATAGCTTGGTCAACATCTGCAAACACACTACCTGCAGTTCTCAAAAGTCGATCAGCAAAGTCGGCATACGGCTCATTAGGTCCTTGAATCACTTTTGACAAGCTACCTTGTAGATCCCCAGGTCCTTGTACAGTTTTCCATGCCTCTAAGGCAGCTGCATTTATCTGAGCATATATATCTGAGTCATAATCTGTTTGAGCCTGTAAGTCTGCGAATTGCCCTTCTCCTGTGAGCATGTCTATATTATAGTTTTCAAACCCTGCAGCCGCGTTTCTTTTAGCCGTTTCTATACAAAGTTCTTGGAATTGCGATCGCCAAACCAAGAATTGCCCCCCGCTTAATGTTGCTTTACATAGACTTTTCCAGTCTGAGGGGGTTAAGCTAAAGGTGTTAAGGGACTCCAGCATACTCAACGTGAAAGGAGCTTGGGGCCCATAAGTCATTACTGCCTCTTTGAGATTTTTTATTGTTTTGAAATCTACTGACTGATGGACACTCTGTCCATTTTTCTTTTCAAATGCTGGCGGTTCCCAATGTATCTGTGAGTTGTCCTCGAGAGCGCATAAGCGATCAGAAAGACTTTTTATTTCTGTTTCTAGGGTATGCAAATGCCTAGTAATACCCTTCATATTTTCTGTGATGGATTCCACCCATGGGGGAGTAGAGGACACAAGTGACTCCTCTGCCTGACGGACCTTTTTCTCGGTCTTTTTAAATTTCTTTTTCCTCATTTTCTCAGGATCACTTTTACTAGATTCCTCACCACTGCTAATTTCACTGACAGCAATATCCTGAGGCCCAGGTTCCAGTGAGAGCAAGTATCCTTCAGCTTTCGCCAATAACTCCCGAATAGCTTTAATAGCTTGGATTTTTGTCATTTTTGGGTCTCTTCTAATACTCTCTTTACTGGTCTCAGTTGGCCCAGTGGAATCTACACTTTTTTGATCACTTTCACTTTTGTCTATATACTCCTCACTGAGAACAGAGTCAGGAATATCAAGGAGTCTTTGCATCTATCACTTGGGATTCCCCCTTCCAGTTCTTACCTGTCCGCTCCGAAGTTCCCTGCCTTCATTTCTCTCCAGTGCCCCACCCCCACACGCATGTTTGGACTGATAATAAGAGTCAATCCCCAAACACTCAGTTCTAAATTCAAAATCATTCAAAGTTATTCAAAGAGAAAAAGCCTTCCTCCCACCGTGCCTCTTGGCAGTCCTGCATCCCTCCCCTCAAATTTATTATTCACCAACTATTTATGCCCATAGAAATGAGTGTGCATACATTTAAGCATGCACACATACACACACACACACACACACACACACACACACACTTTTAATACAATGATAATATACTATGCACATCATTTATCACCTTACTTAGTTTTTTTTGTTAACCAAAAGTCTTTTATCTTGGGATCATCCTATATTAGCTAATAAAGAGTTTTGTCTTTTTTAAAGAATTGCAATGCACTCAATAAGTAGTTATAACATAAATTATTCATTTACTGTCCTGAATATGGAGGTATTTGTGGAGTTTCCAGATTTTTGCTCTTATCACCAACCCTGTGGTCACACCTCTCACATGGAAGGGGCTCTACAGTATCAATGCCCAGAAGTGAACCAGCTAGGGCTGTCCCTGGGTGCACCTGTGTGGAAGGCCAGGACTTCACACTGCCCTCACTTGCGGGCTAAGAGGCCTGTTTCCCAGACTCATTCACAGAAGGTGTTAACAACCTTCTTGATTTGGGCAAATTGAAAACAGGAAAATGGTGTCCCATGTAGGAGCCCTAATTAAGGAGATAGCTAAGATTGCGGTTAGCTGTGAGCCATAAAACATTACCACCTTCCATGCTCTCGCGAGACTTGGCCCGGGACATTGCGGATGGGGTTGGCGCCATTTTGTGGTGGTTAGAGGAGTGTGGATTGCGTGTTGGGGTGTTGTTGGAGCCGGAGAGAGAAGCTGGCAGAATAAAGAGCCTGTTCGTTTCCAGTCTGCCTCTGAACTTATTCCCGCGGCTTTGTTGCTGCAGGCGGCCATCGCTTCAGGCAGCACAGTCCCAGTAGAATTTCCATGTGCCTTTCTCTTGAGTTAGGTATTAAGTTTCTCATATTCTATTGATTTATAAAATATATTTATTCTTTTGTCAGTTGTCTAAGCATTGTGTGTGCCTCTTTTTCTTTTCTAATGTAAGTTTTGTCTATTAGGAAAATTAATTTCAATTTGTGTCATGAGTAATTCACACTTTGTTGTCAGAATTAAAAGGTGATTTTTTTAATGGACATTGGGTAATATAATAAACATACATATTTAACATTTCTTCATTGATTCTTTGAAGACACATCACCTGAGCACCTACTCTGGGTCACACACTGTGCTGGGCTGTGCTACCAGCTCTACTGGAGAGACTCAGGCAGAGTCACTGTGTGGGACCAGGGGAATGATGGAAAATGCGCAGCATGGGGCTTTCTAGAGGGTAACTGCTAGGGTGGGGGCATATCTTGGAAGCATCCTGGAGGACAGAGTTTACAAGCTGACTTGAAAGACAGGTAGGAAGCAGTGGGGCCAGAAGTGCAGTAGGCATGGGGGAAGTGAGGGGTGTTTCATACCAAAAAAAAAAAATATAATAGCGTGTGCATGTGTGAAGGAGAGAAGAAAAAAATGTCTGCATGTGAAGAAAGTGAGAACTGGAATGATAGACAAAGAGATAAAACCAGAGAAGGAGCAGGGGTCGGTCTTCATGAAGGACAGAACTGTGGGTGTTTTGAGGGTCAGGATGAATGTTTACTCACACTGACACTGTGCAAGGGTAGGGGCTGTTGATAAATGAAGAAGACAGATCCTTTTCTTTGTGGAACTTAAATTTTAATGGGGGAGGGTGTGCAAACAATTAGCAAACAAACAGATAAATAAGGCAATGGTCCTTATTTTGTGTGTGTGTGCTGTGAAGGGAATACCCAGGGCTGCTTTAGAGAACAATGACAGGATTACTCCAGATAGCCTGTTCAGGAAGCATCTCTTGGGCATGATGTCTAAGCTGTGACAGGCAGGAGGAGAGGACAGGTGCTCAGTCCTCCTCCAGAGCTCCTGTCCATCTCCATTCCCCACTGTGCCCATGTGGAGCAAGGCTCAGGACCTACCTCAGCATATTCACCGTGGTGCTAGTCCCCTGAGCGAGAGAGAATGAGCTAAAGTCATGCTCAGAGACCTGCATTAGACACAAGCAAGATCTGTCTTACGTTTGTGAAAGACATTTTAAGGAGGTTTGTATCTATTCCTGGAGAGACCACCTCTTCTGGTTTCTCTAGGGCAGCAAACTGCCCAGGCTGGGGCTACATGTAGAATGATAAATGAGGAACAGCATCATAAATAAAAAGGCGTGAGATTCGTAGCAGCACCGTGAACTGACTCCTTGGCTTTGGACTGGGAGTGGGTCATGTGCCTTCTAGACTCAAGGGTCTTCTGACCTCAAGTCTTGAGACGGGTTGATGGCCTTTGGCAAAGCCAGCCACCTCCCATTATGTACCTGTCAGCTAGGCTACCTCCCATTGTGGATGTCCCTACCAGTGGCTTCTTTACTCTCCTGAGACCCAAAAGTAAGGTTTTCTAACATGCCTCATATATGTGTCAGCAAATAAAGAGGTACTTGAATCACAAAAAATAAATAAATAAATAAATAAGGTGAGGAAGTTTTTCAAACTATAAATTTTATTTTAGTGATATTGGCACCACTTACATCTGGCATCTTCCACGCGATGCAGTTAAGCGGAAGTTCCTTTCAGAAGGGGGCAAAAGTTCCTCTCGCGGAGGGAAGTGGAGCAAATATTCCCTCCTCACGGAATTGATGCCACTCAAAGACAGCACTAAAAGAGTTAATCTTGTCTGTATATGTTTTCACTGTCTCCTGTCCATCTTCACTATTCTATTTTTCTGTTCACATATGTGGCCGCCAGGTGTCGCTATTTCTATTAATTAGAATGAAACTGGTTCTGGAAGTTATAACCTTGTGGAATCCAAGCTGAAAACATAAAAACATTTTCTATACTTTTACATATATACAAGTTCCTAGGTAGAGAAGCAGCTTGATGGTAAATGCTTGCCATTTAACCTCTTTTGTTATAATTACATGCACCAAGAAAAAGCTTTAAGAGTCTTTTTGTGATTGAAAAAGACTTCCTCTACTTTCAAAGTAGTTTAAATAGATGCATACAAATTCCTTAGGGTAAAAGTCCTTCAGAGCTAACATTTGGCTATGCCCCCCTTTTCTCTGCCCTTGGGTTCTAAAAAGACTATTGTAAAGGGACAGTGGTGCTTTGAAACCAGGCAGAAAAAATTAACTTCTATCAGCTAGCTTAGCAGGTGTGCGGAGGAATGGTTTCAGGGGATTCATAAGTTTTGAGTCAAACCCAGGCTAGTTGCAGATAAAAAGTAACAATAAGGCAGGACATTCAAAATAACGAGTGCACGGGGCCTTGAAACATGTTGGGAAAAGGATAAAAATGTCTGAAAAATGTAAACAACAGATGTTACTGTGTCCCTGGATCTTATGACTTTGATGTAACCACAAAAAGTTAATGTATACTGCCAAAAAATATGTTTATATGCTTGCAAAAAAGAAAGTAAAACACAGAGAATTTTAGCAGCCTGACTTGCATGTATGAGTGTTGATTTCCCTCCTCCATTCTCTGTTCTCCGACTCTTTTCACCAACACAGGTCGAGGGAGACCCTGCACTCCCCTTTGCTGAAGCCAGCCTTCAGCATATATCTATAATAAAAAATTACTCAGAGGTAAGAAAATAGGATAGAAGAAATCAAAATGCCGAGATTGAAGACATTGGAACAAATTGTAAGTGAAATTCCAGAAGTGAAGAGCCGATACCAACAACAGCAATGATTTCTGCTGCATACCAGGATCTTCTGGTCAACACACTGCACAGCTTGTTTAACCCTAAGGACCGCGCCAATCATCAGCAGTAGGTACCGTTCTTCCCATTCTTCAGAGGAGGATGTTGTAGAATAGAGACGTTGAACAACAGGACTGAGGTCCCACAGATGGTGGGCCACTGAGTCAGAATTTAACCCTACAGGCCTGTTATCTGTTGCTGTCGGCAAGGTCCATGGCTTCCACTGAGAGTTAGAAACATTGTTTCCACTAGTGGAGGGGTCCCCAAGCTTTTCCTGTGAAAGGGGCAGAAATTAATTGTTTTCTACTTTGTGTGCCATGTGATTTCTGTCTCAGTTTCTCAAATGGGCTGTTGTAGGTGAAAGAAACCAGGGACAATATGGATGCGATAGGAATGGCTGGGCTTAAATAAAACTTTATTTATAAATGCTGAAATTTAAACTGTATTGTGCTTCTGTATATCACAATACATTATTTCCCCCGCCCCCATCATTGTGTGTGTGTGTGTGTGTGTCACCAGGGATTGAACCCAGGGATGCTTAAGCACTGAGCCACATCCCCAGCCCTCCTTATTTTTTTTTATTTTGGGACAGGGTCTCGTTTAGTTCCTTAGAGCCTCACTAAGTTGCTGAGGTTGGCCTGGAACATGTGGTCCAATAGGTCAGTCAACACCGCTGCTGGGATGACAGGTGTATGCCACCATGCTTATACCATGCATATTTTTCTTTTGATTTTTCTTAATCATTTAAAAATACAAACATTATTCTTAGCTAATGAGTCAAACAAAATCAGACTGTGGACTGGATTACTCACAGGCTATGGTTTTCCAATCCCTACAGTAGCCTGCAAGTTTCCTGAGTGCCATGGCTGCTTCCACAGTAGCAGCTACTGATTAATTCCTGCAGAGGAAGAAGGTGGGCAAGGGGAATGGAGGATGAGAGAGGAAGTAGAGAAAGACAGATGACAACATGCAAGTTGTGTTGACTTTTAATTTTAACTTTATTTAATTCGTGGTCCAACTTAACAAGATAATGATTTAATAATATGTGTAAAACTCCTTAGTAATATGCCTCGCTTTACTAAAATAATACCTTGAGAAGTGTTTCCAAAGTAAGCAAGTTTGCAAAGTGTATGTGCAAGTATGGTCGTGTGCTACTATTTACAACAAACATCTATGTGATAGATAATAACAATAGAAAACTACGTGTCCGTTAAAATGATTATGCAAATGTTTACTTATCGACACAGAAAGAAGTTCAGGCATATGAAAAGAAAATTGTTGGGCACAAAATATGAGTTTTTTTTTTCTTCTGAGCCTATTTTGCAGTATGAGTATATAACCAAGAGAAAACTAGAAAGGTATGTAACAAAATATTTACATTGGTTACTCCCAGATGGAATAATTATGGGTTTCTATGCATTTTATTCTATTTCCTAAAATGTACACTATTAGAAGGTGTTACTTTTATCAACACAAAATAATGGTTATAAAAATAGAATGAACAAAGATAACTTGGGAGGATCTCAGCTTTGTGTCACATGTAAAGGATTTCATCTAAAATTACCTGGAAAATATGACCCTCTTCAGATCTTTGAGGGTGGGATCACTGAATTTGTGTTTTCTCCTCTTTGGTGGTTAAGATCATAATCTCCCTCCCTTCTTGCTTTGGCAACCTGCTATCAGTCCTCCTTCTGACCTTTGGGGACTCACAAAAACACTCCTTTTCTCTAAAAGCATGGCACTTGGGAACAGCATTGGAGAGATGTAGAATTTTTATTGCTCCTCTTCTGTTTCCCTTTCTCGGGGTCCTCCTCCTTCAGTCTAACTTGGTCCCAACAGGGTCAAGGCATGTGATAAACCGAGCCTAATTCCATCTTAAGACCGGGAGCCATCCTGTCAAAAAGTTATGAAAAGTCCACTTCAGTTTTCTATGAAATGCTAGGATTCCTATTTGGCCTGATCACGTTTTGATGTTTTAAAATTGTTTGGCATTCATGCCCAGGCCTTGAGCTCACTCAGGCCTGGCTTTCCTTGACCAGATAACAGCTCTCTCTCTAAAACTAATGGTGCCTCATAAACTTTTGATGTGGGGTTTGACTCTACTCCCTCCCTTGGAATGCAATGCCATGTATATTATTAGTTTGCTACTTGCACTTGAATTGCATATGTCTGACCTTGTTATCTGTAAGTTCCCAAGATTTTTTGTAACTCTTTGAACTCTTTGAACTCTTGTCTTCCCTGAGAGCAGGGCTGACCTCGAGCCCAGTGTTTGGGAGGGGCAGCCACTGGCCAGCTCTCTTTGTGTGTACACAATATAAGCTTGCTTTAATTTAAAATTGGAGTTGGTGGTCTGTTCTTTGCATCTTGGATCAACAGCATGCACTTGCTCCCACACTCTCCCAGGCCCCAGAGTCACATCCTCAATGTGACAGTGACAGCAGCAATCCTGGTTGTGATTTATCTTCAGGAGTTGCCAAATCACTCCTGGAAGCATGTCTGTGCTTGGTGAATAATGAGAAGGACCTACCATCCATCTAAGGGCAAAACAGTGTGAGCAGTTACATTTAAATTTAGCTATTTTTCCCACTCAGATTATTTATCATTTTCTGATTGAAAAGGGACTATTTAAGGGCCTTTGTGGTAAATCCCCAAATAATTGTGTCATATAGATGGAGAACCATTTTTCACTGGAGTCAATGATTGCTGCGCATCAGCTGTCACCCAATGTTGCAAACTCTGCTCAAACTCTGATCTCTTAATAGCAATTTCTCTGGACTTTCAGAAGAGACTTATTTCAATGCTGCCTATTAACTACCAAGGGCCAGGTTATTGCACAGCACTGCAGGCTGTAAATTGCAAGAGCACACAAGCTCCCCAGCAGGCAATGCTTAGGGTCTGGATCCATCTCCCTGATAAACAATGAGCGTGGGATGAAGCACATGAACACTGTGCACAGGAAGGAAGGGGAGGTGCGGGGCAAGGAAGCCTCAGGAACACATGGCCCTGAGACTGCCTCCTTGCTCAGCCCTTGCTATCTGGCTGCTGGACTTTGGGAAAACTAGGTATTCTCTGTACCTGCTCCCTCATCTATGAAATGGGTGCTTCACTCTGATTGGCAGGATTTTCATGAAGGGGCCAGATTGTTTTCCAAAGGCAGCAGTTAAAGTACTTCCTGCCCTATGCTTTTCTAGAACATATCCACTGCCTTCATCAAGGAGTGGAGTCTAATTTCCCTTACCTTGGATGTGGGCAGCCCAGGAGTCTCTTGTAACCAACACAAGAAGAGGAGGTGATTTTATATTCTTTCTGAGTCTAGAACATGAAAGATGATAGAGCTTTTTGCCTGTTGAATGAGATGTTCACACTTGGAGCTCAGAGATACTGTAAGGAGACCAAGTAGCCTGTGGAAAAGCCACATGTGGGTGTTACCACCAACAGACAGCTGAGGTCCCTGCCACCAACCTGCATGAACAATCAGCCACATGAGAGAAGACACTGCAAGTTCAGTTCCCAGTCATGAAGATAAAGGCACCCCCATCCTTCCACTCTTCCAAGGGGAAACCAGACATCATGAAGCACAGACCAGTCATCCAACTTGCTCACCATACAACCTGAGAGCACACCAAAGTTTTCTCTTTATGTCACTGAGTTTGGGGGTGATTTTTATGCAGTGATATTAATGAGAAGAGAATGATAAGAAAGCAAACTTCTTTAAAACTGGTGGCACAAAGACAGACCCTTAATAAGCAGCAGATCTAGTGATTTGCATTATGTTCTTTGAACTAGATTTCAAGTATAAGAAAGAGGTGATGAAATACCAACACAGGGGCCTCTATTGCAAAAGGAAGGTGGGAATGTGTCTGTTCAGCTTTCATTTGTCTACGCACGCATGCGATATCTTACTGTCTACCAACTGAATATTTGGATATTTATTGGATATAAATGTACCAGGCATGTTGGCTGCATGCTGGGGCTATGCCAAACCAAGACAGACCTGGACCTTGAGAACATGGAGAGTCCACCGGTGCAGAAAGATAAACAAGTAAACAAATTAACAAGACAATAAACACACTGTGAGAAACAAAATGGGATAATGTGTTAGGAGAGGGGCATTCTCTGAAAAATGGCATTAAAAGCTGAGAATTCTTCTCACTTGGGAAGGTTTGAGTAGTTGCTGTGCATAGCAATTTCATGGGAACCCTTTTAAAATTACTGATTATTTTGTGTCTTTTTTTTTGGAACTGGGGGTCAAACACAGGGCTTTGTGAATGCAAGGCATATGCTTTGCCATTGAGCTACATCCCAGCCCCAAATTGTTGATTCTTATTCCCTATAGTTTCAGACCCTGTTTCTACAGGCCTTGTGGAATGGTCTTTGGGCCACATTTTGTAAAGAACTGCACGACTAGAAGATTTTTGAGGTGAGGAACCCACCTGCTTGGTCATGACTCTGCTGAGGTCTCTGTAGGACTCAGCCTGTTGTGCACATTTCTTCCAAGTGTCATAACTTTCTACAATGCTTTCTCCTGGGTCTATTCCCAAAGGACTTAAAAACAGCATATTATAGTGACACAGCCACTTCAATGTTTATAGCAGCACAATTCACAATAGGTAGGTTGTGGAACCAACCTAGATGTCCCTCAGTAGATGAGTGGATAAAGAAAATGTGGTATATGTACAAAGTGGAATTTTACTCAGCAATAAAAGAGAATAAAATAATGGCATTTGCAGGTAAATGGATGAAGTTGGAGAATATAATGCTAAGTGAAATTAGTTAATCTCAAAAATCCAAATACTGAATGTTTTCTCTGATATAAGGAGGGTGGTTCACAGTGTTGTTGGTTGGGGGTACGTAGGAGGATTAGAAGAACACTAGAATGGTCAAAGGGAAGGGAGGGGAAGGGAGGGAGCAAGAGGGGAGGGAGGGGGGAAAGGAAAAAAATTGGTGGTTGAATGAGATGGATATCATTATCCTAAATGCATGATTGAAGATCTGAATGGTACTTATATACTTTGTAAGGGCTGGGGATATGGCTCGGTTGGTAGAGTGCTTGTGTTGTATGCACAAGGCCCTGGGTTCAAATCCCCAGCACCACAAAAAAAAAAAAAAAAAAAAAAAAAGAAACATATACTTTGTACACAAACAGTTGTATGTAAAAAGATGCTATATATGTGCATTTTGAATTGTAATACATACTACTATTATAAATAAAAAAGAAAGAAAAAAAGAATCTTCATAAATTCTACATGAAGAAATACAGGGATATTTATCATATACAAATTCTATATTGTACAGGCAATACCACATTTGAAATATAAAATCAAATGTATACATTAAGTAATATTAACTCTTTAAATTTTAATAGCACACTTTTGGTATTAGTTAAAATATTAAGTTGTCATTAAAACAAGAGTAAATACATACAATTTCATGCAAAGTATGACATAGCAAATACAACTGAAGTCATTCTGGGCATCTCCCCTCCATCAGCCCCTCCTGACTGTGGTACTCTCTGTATCAATTTTTTGCTTTTTATTTTGAACCATTTCCATGGATTTTCAAGCATCTTCCACAGGAAATGTATCATCTGTAAAAAACACAGAATGTTGTTTTGTATTTTTAGAACTATTGGGTCATTAAAAGAAATGACCACATGTGGTTTAGGATGTCTCTGTAGCTTGCTTTTTGTCTTCAAAAATATGCCCTGAAGACTTGTATGTGTGGGTCCAGAGAAGTCCATGGGGGGCTCCTTGACCGCCCATCATGTCACACTCTGGCACACTGCTCACCCCTATCAATGCTCAATCATGGAGGAAGGACTGAGTAAACTCTATACCTCACAAATAAACCCAAATATATGGGCAGATCCCATGTGGTCATGGGTAACCTTATTCTCATTTGGAAAGGAAACTTGTAAAAAATGACAGTGGTTGAGAGAAGAGTTTTGGGCAAGATTAAATCCTTTGGTGGGTGTCCAAGGAGATCCTTTTCCCCTTCTTTCCTCCCACCTTTTGTGGGAGAAGCTAAGTGTGAGAGAAATGGCCAGGCAGGCTTGAGAAGTTCCCGGGTCAAGAGGACCCGGCACACACCTCCTCCTGTAGAGCCCAGTCAGCCTGAAAGTCTCTTAGCCAGACCTGAACCCCGCTCAAAATAGAGCCATAGCAAGATGGCACCAGATAAATAGTACTCTAAGCTATCCACAGGCAGGGCTGGGGACTCTGTAGATGCAGACTCCTAGGGCAGTGTCACAGAGTCTTCATTGTGCCAATATTGTATGGACACTGGCCAAGAGTTCCAGAGTTCCCAAGGAGCTGTAGATACGTGCTAAGACACAAGAAATGGACAAAGATGCAACAATGCCAGGTGTAAGAAGCAGACACCAAAGCATGAGCTTCAGACACCAGAGGGAACAGCCTACCTGCAATGGAGGCTGCTGGGAACCAAGAGTGGCAGGAGCCCCAGAAATTTCTCTTCTAATGCTTGAATAGCTTTCTCATTATGCCCCAACTCTCCAAAATTTCACACTAATTTGGAGGAGGATGGATAGAGAATCTTGAATACTATCAAGATTTAATCTGGAAGTGACTTAAAGAATGAGATTAAGAATATCCAGCCAATAGTGAAAATTAAAGCACTTGGGTATTTTAGTTGTGGGGAAATAATATGTTTCTACAATCCAGAGTCTGTGTCGATCAAGACTGGAATCTGTAATAGCATGGCATCTATGAGAATTAGTGAAAGGAATCAGATTTGTATATACATGAACTGAAAGAAGATATTTTAGTTTGGCAATAAAACATAAGAGTGAACTATCAGAAGACGGTGGGAAATGCATCCCTGTATTTAGGAAGAGGAGTGGAACAGCATGGACCAGTCAGCCATAAGCAAGGGGATCCTGGTCATTAGAATAGAGATTTCCAAAGGAATGAAGTAAAAAAATTTAGGGTAAATCTAAGCTAAGGGGAATAGATGCAATCCTGTAGGCACTGAAAACAGGAGAATTCAACTTGGAAGAGAAATGACCCCTGCTTCAAGAACTTTCCTCTCAGAAACATGGCAGAGGGTCTGGGTCCTACCAAAACTTCACGATAACGTATGGAGCTTTTGAAAAGCCCATAAATAAAGATTTTGAATCAGTGCATCTGAGGTGAGACCTGGGTTCTGATACCATTAAAAGCTTCCCAAGTGATGGACAGTGTACCCATGAAACCAAAGGTGCAGAAGCAGGAGCACCAGCATGGAAGGCAGCATAAGCCAAGCCTGCAGCTTGCAGTCTCTTGGAGAGAGACTCTGGGAAGTGCATGTGGTGGGACACCTGAATGGAAAGGGAGACAGGAGTCAAGGGTCATGAGCTTCTGCTCCTTTTGGTGACTACAATATTCCTTCTCTCTTTAGATGAAAAGTTGATGCATTTTTTTAAATTTTTTTAATTATTTATTTACTTATTCATCATGCACAAGTATAGTATCTTTTTACATACAACTGCTTGTATACAAAGTATATAAGTACCATTCAGATCTTCAATCATGCATTTAGGATAATGATATCCATCTCATTCAACCACCAAATTTTTTCCAACCCCCCCCTTACTCCCTCCCTCCCCTCCCTTTCCGTTGACCATTCTAGTGTTCCTCTGATCCTATGTACCCCCTTCCAACAACACTGTGAACCAGCCTCCTTATATCAGAGAAAACATTCAGTATTTGGATTTTTGAGATTGACTAATTTCACTTAGCATTATATTCTCCAACTTCATCCATTTACCTGCAAATGCCATTATTTTATTTCTCTTTTATTGCTGAGTAAAATTCCATTTTGTATATATACCATATTTTCTTTATCCACTCATCTACTGAGGGACATCTAGGTTGGTTCCATAACCTAGCTATTGTGAATTGTGCTGCTATAAACATTGAAGTGGCTGTGTCACTGTAATATGCTGTTTTTAAGTCTTTTGGGATAGACCCAGGAGTGGGATGGCTGGGTCATAGGGTGGTTCCATTCCCATTTTCCCAAGAAATCTCCATACTGCTTTCCATAGCGGTTACACCATTTTGCAGTCCCACCAGCAATGTATGAGTGTGCCTTTTTCCCCACATCCTCTCCAACATTTATTGTTGTTTGTGTTCTTGATAGCTGCCATTCTGACTGGAGTGTATTGGCACCAAAACAGACTGGTGGACCAATGGTACAGAATTGAGGACACAGAGACTAATACATATAATTTCAGCTATCTTATATTAGACAAAGGCGACAAAAATGTACAGTGGAGAAAGGATAGCCTCTTCAACAAATGGTGCTGGGAAAACTGGAAATCCATATGCAACGAAATGAAATTAAACCCTTGTCTCTCACCATGCACAAAATTCAATTCAAAATGGATCAAGGACCTAGGAATTAGACCAGAGACAATACGCCTAATAGAAGAAAAAGTAAGCTCCAATTTCCAACATGTCGGATTAGGCCCCAAGTTCCTTAATAAGAATCCTGTAGCACAAGAACTATTACCAAGAATTAATGAATGGGATAGATTTAAACTGAAAAGCTTCTTCTCAGCAAAAGAAACAATCAGTGAGGTGAATAGAGAGCCAACTAATCGGGAACAAATATTTAATACATGCACATCAGATAGAGCATTAATTTCTAGAATGTATATAGAACTAAAAAAACTTAACACCAAAAAAGCAAATAACCCAATCAATAAATGGGCTAAGGAATTGAAAAGACACTTCTCAGAAGAAGATACACGATTAATCAACAAATACATGAAAAAATGCTCAACATCGCTGGCAATTAGAGAAATGCAAATCAAAACTACTCTAAGTTGATGCATTTTGGAAAACCTGTATGGCTCAGTTCTTTAGAGTCAGCACAGTTAGTAGCACAGCTTTTTCCTCTATACCCACCATTTTGAAATTTTTCTTGTACCTTTCACCTTATGGGTTCCACGCCTGGATTCGTGATTTCTTAAACTCTCCAAAATGAAAATCCCTCAATCCCATAAGGGCTACAGTTCCATCCATCCCATATCTCTTTTAAATGCAATGTTCCTCCTTCCCATCTCTTCAGAGAATCCACCCTGACACCTCCTTCCTAACAGTTTCTCTTTATATTACAACTTGTTTGCTTTTTTGTATTATCTGTCTCACTCAAGAAGTGGTAAACTTTATGAAGACAGGAAAGTTGTCACTTTTATTCACCCTACTCTGAGCCCATTACATGGCCTAGAACATAGGAGGTACTCAACACATACTTGCTCAATGAATAAATAAAGCCTGCCAGGTTTTATGCTCTCTCTCCAAAAGTGTCTCCTCAGATGGCAAGGCCCTGGACACTAATTCATTTATTCAAACATATGTTTTAATCCCTTTCTTTCTTTCTTTCCTTCCTTCTCTCACTATTCTCCACCTGTTCTTTCTTTCCTTTTTCCTTCTTTTGATCTTTTGTTCCTTCCTTCTGTCAGGTGTGTATTAGTTCCTATTTACACCAAGCAACAAGTTATGAAATGAAGCCAGTGGTGAGAACACAAACTTGAACAAGACAGTGTCAAGTTCCCAGTAGTAAATCATCCATTAGCGTGGACAGCTGCGTGGCTGAGCGATTACAGCACCATGCAATGAAGAGAACATGCGTGAGAACCTACAGGCACCCATGGAGGGACTGGCACCTCTTGGCACTAGGCTGTTTACTGACAGTATCAAAGAGAGGGTGATAATTGAATCAGGGCGTTCTCAACCCTGGACACACTGACATTTTGCACCGATGAGTCTCCCCGGGAGAAGAGATGTGCAGGGCATTGCCGGGTATTCAGCCCCTGCCTCCAGGATGCCAGCAGCACTCCCCCTGTCACTCAGTTGTGACTACCAAATATGCTTCTGGACAGTGCTAAAACTCATGGGGCACAAAATCATCCCTGATTGAGAACCACTGCTCTAAGACCAGGAGCTCAGGTGGTAAAGGAGGGAGACACTCCATGCTACAGAAGGGTGAGCTGTAGGCACAGCTGTGCTGAAGGCACAGGGCGGCCAGCCCGCAGCTCCTCTGGACTCACACCAAAGAGCCCACCATAGCAAGAATTCACTCAAGCCGGGGCGCGGTAGCGCACGCCTGTAATCCCAGCACTTTGGGAGGCTGAGGCAGGAGGATCGCGAGTTCAAAGCCAGCCTCAGCAATGGCGAGGCACTTAGCAACTCAGTGAGACCCTGTCTCTAAATAAAATACAAAAAAAGGTCTGGGGATATGACCCAGTGGTCAAGTGCCCCTGAGTTCAATCCCCGGTACCACAAAAAAAAAAAAAAAGAATTCACTCAAGCCTTGTTCTAACTGACGGGCATAGGCTCATTAGGCTCAAGGCCCCAATCCCTGACTGGAGAATTCAGAGAGCTGAGTACAGCTCCGCGACTTCAGGAAGGGCCCTGGGTGGGAGGAAACTGAGCAACTTCTCTCAAGGATGGTTTGTTTTTCTCTTTCAAAATGTAAATGTGCCTGGCCTCTGCCAAGCAATTGTATTTCTAGAATTGGACCCCAAAATGTTTGTCTGCAGCCTCAAAGCTGTGTGTACCTGGAGATGGTCATTGTGGCCATGTTAATATAGTATAAATGTTTATTTTCAGAGACTAATTTAGGAAATGGTGAAATATTATACATATATTAAAAATAATAGCATTCATTGGTATTCTCAAATCTTGAAAGATTGCCCAGATATAATTAAGTCCCTATTTCATCCTTTTAATAGCTTATATCCTTCAGCAATACATTCAACCTCACTGACTCTGTTTCCTCATATATATATAAAAAAATAGGAACCATCTCAGAGGGTTGTAAGGAAGAGTAAATGAATTAATACACATGAAGGGCCTACAGCAACGAGTGCCCTGTACTACACAGGCCATTTATTCACTGATGTTATTCTGTATTAGGCTGGAAAGTCAACTTAGAGCCCCACTTGTGTAGTATCATCCCATTTTTCATTTTTGTTGAAACTTACATGCATATTAAATTATTTAAATATTTGTAATATCTGTCCAAAAAAGATTCAAGAAAAGATTGGCAGGAGTTCATCAGGGAGTCATGGTAGGAGCTAAGGACTCATAGGGGACGTGGTCATTCTGTCATCTCATCCCTTTCTGTGTTGTTTTAAATTTAAAACAAAGAGTATGTTTGCATTATTTGCAAAGTGACTTAAAACAACAAAGTTAATGATACTGTTCAAAACACATTTATTTACTATATCACTCTGAAGTTGATTTACATAAACAACAAATAAAATATGCAACAAAAATTTGTGGCTCAGTATAATGATGCTGAGACAGGTTTGGAAGATTCCAAATTCAAACAGAGCAACTGCAGTCCCATTTTTCATTCATATCTCAACATGCAAGGTGGAAAAATTCCCAGGTATTTTGGAAATTAATGTTTTAACAAGGAACTGGATGCCAGTGGCTCAGGAGGCTGAGGCAGGAGTATTGTGAGTTTGATGCCAACCTCAGCACTTAGCAAAGCCCTAAGCAACTTGGTGAGACCCTATCTTAAATTAAACATAAAAAAGTGCTGGGGGGCTGGGGTTGTGGCTCAGCGGTGGAGCTCTCGCCTAGTAGGTGTGCAGCCCATGTTTGATCCTCAGCACCACATAAAAATAAAGGCATTGTGTACAACTAAAACAAATAAAAAATTTTTTTAAAAAAGTGCTGGGGATGTGGCTCAGAGGTTAAGCATCCCTGGGCTCAATTCCCAGTACCAAAAAAGAGTAACTGGTACCCTTTAAAAGGAAAATAATAACAAGTTTTTTTTTTTAATTTAATACTTATAAATTTTTAATTTAAAATAAAGTTTTCATTTACTAACACAGTGAACAGTGAATTTTTGTATTTCTGTAATTTAATTACATAGTATAATATAATAAGATGTAATAATTATATTTTAATAAGATGTAATAATTATATTTTTATAATATAAAATAATTATGTATTAAATTTAATAAGTAAACATTAATTTAACTTAATAGATATTTGATAATATTAAATAAATCAAATTTAATTAATACAAGCACTTATCACAATAAAACTATTATTTATCACTATGACTGGTGGTTGTGTGGTGATTGTGGTGCATTTTAAACTTCTTTGATCTCTTTTTCTTCATTCATAAATTGAGTGCAATCACAATTGTTAGCCTGGACAGTGTCAAGGATTAAGTGAGGTAATGTATGTAAAATACTGTGTACCGTGCTCAGCACACACAGAGCTCAACAGTGCACAGTGGCCAGAATCATTTTACCATCATCACCTTAACTAACCACTCTCAGGGTCATTTTCCTAAGACCTGTATACTAACTCCCATGCACTGAAGGAACTTATTCAAAGAAAAGTTTCTAAGAACTCTAACTGGTTTCTTACAGACACCATTCTGTGCGCCTACAGAATAATCCTTAGAGAGAATTGGCCACAGAGATGCCTGATTTTAAAAGAATATCCAATGCAAACAAATGACTTACTATGTTACAGGCATTTTGAAACTCAGGAACCCACCGTGGCAAATCCATTTATCTATATAAAGTGTACCTCTAACTTCCAATAAAAAACAAACCAATCCAAATAATAATAGCTGCTTTCTATCGTAAAAAAAAAAAAAAAAAATTTTTGCCCGATATATTTTGGTGAGATGATATTATCTAACAGTCATCACTCAATGCCAGTTTAAGAGAATCAGCAATGCAAAGTAGAAGATGAAGTCATGGTGGGGTGTGGGATGGGGACATAATGAACACTGACAGGATTTAAAAGACCAACATTAGGGAAACCACATACAACTGCAGTGTGATGTGCAGCAGTCTCTGGTGCTGGCAGGGAAGTGGACTGTGCAGCCCACAGGGTCCCTGTTCTGACTCTACCTGCTGGGATGTGATATCTTAATCAGAAACAATAGCTGGTCTAATGACTCTGGTTGGGGAAGGGCTGCTACCTCATGCAGACACCTGAACAGCAAGCACTGTAAATAAGTAATGTGCTGAAATTAAGAAAGGCCTATTCAGACGGTGCTATCGATTAGACTGAGGGACAGTGGTAGGAGGTGAGGCCTGGATGCTTCCTCACTTGAAGGATTCAGGATTACAAAGGTGACAAGGAAAACATCCTCTGCAGAATTATCCTTTATTTGCAAGATTGGATGACCCATATTTCTTTAAAAAATAACATGGAACAATTGCTCACATGTATAATGTGTCCTTCAATCAAAGAGTGTAAAGAATATTGACATATATTATCTCCATGTTGCACGTCACTAGTACAAAATAGAGTTTATTGTCATCCCAAGTTTTCAGATGTGGCAGCAAATGTAAAAGTGATCTGCTTCCTGCAATTTACCAGTTCATAATCTAAAATATAATACATGAAGGATTGTCCATGAGAAACTATAATCCTGGGGGAAATACCCTATTGTCCCCCAAAGTACCTTAGGAATATCCTATGTAAGCAAAATAGCAAGGCTGTTTTTATTCAGGCCTTTTGCTGGCATGTACTTAGATGAAAGTGAAGAAATCTCTTTTCTGAAAGTCACTGTGTTTGAAGGTTCTCGTAGATGCACTTTGGGCATACTCTTTCATAAGTTTCACTGCAGAGGTAGGATGCAGTTTAAAAACAGAGAGTATTAGACTGAATGCCAGGAGCCTGCTAGCTAGCCATGTAATTCTGGGCAAGTCACTAAATTTCTCTGGAGCTATATTTTCTAATGTTTCCACTGTCAAGGGCATCCTTTGCACTCCCTTTCTTTCCTCTCCTAAGAGATTTTTTCCCCCAGAATGAGTTTCATTTATATAATGAAAATAAATCTTTATACAATCAACAGAAACACACAAAGTTTGTTCTTTTTTTGCGAAAAATATTTTTAAATAAATTTTTGTCATTTTTTTTTACATTCTGATATACATATGTAACAAGGTTTATGGCACTATAACCAGAATCATATTTTAAAAAAAAAAAAAGGAACAAGTGGGAAGGAAAGTAATTGGTTTGTTGAATTCCTTTCTATCTCTCCAAGCTGGCAAATTTGCACTATTTGTCTATCAGTTACTTGCCAGCTCTAACTTGTTTGCACACTCAAAACACCATATTATTGCACAAGAGCCACTGAAGGCCTATGGTATAATGGTCAGTTGGTCTTTGTTATTTCAAAAAGTCTCTTAAACCAGGAGAGGGGAAAAGAAAAGTCAGAGCATAAAACACTATTCTCTATTTCTTTAAAGAATGTGTGAAGGGTTCTTAGACCACTCAAGCTGCCCTGATCTTCGCTTTACACCAAGGAGCACAGCAGGGCTTGGCTTGGTTGGGTTTTTGTTACCTATATGGATGGCCCAGGTGGCTCCCAGGTCTACGTGATGCAATGTCTTTTCTACTTACTTTGGGTTCTTTTAAAATGGCATCTATGGGATCTTAGGTCTATGAACCTGCACAGACTATTTAGTCATAAACTCTACAAAAAGCTTAAAAGGAAAAGGGGGAGAAACAAGTTTTATTATATTTTTATTGTTGGCTTAAAAAAAAAAAAAAAAAAAGACCTCTTTAGCCTCCCTGCTTTGTCAGTTTGTGGGAAGTAAACCTCAATGGCATCAAAAGTTATAGTCTTCTCACACTTGTTAAAAATAAAGTCTTTAAACAAGTTTGTTTCCATTCACAAACTTTACCCCAACTAAAAAAAAGAAAAAGGAACCAAAGAAAGAAAATAAAAAACAAAAACAAAAACAGAACCCATCCTCCTCCTTCCTTTTTCATCCCCCAAAGCAGCAATCCTTTTCACCCCGACCACTGTCACAGGACCGGCTCCACACCCATCAGCTTTGGCGTAAGGATTTGCGGCGTCACACCATTGTTTAGGTCTTCCTCAAACTCCAGCAATTGCCCCATGAAGTTAAGATTTGGGGAACTAATTGGTCGTTTGCCTTTGACAAATTTGTAAGCATCAGTCACGGTCATTCGTGTGCGCTTCATCAGGTAGGCGATGACAATGGTGGCAGAGCGGACACGCCGGCCTGGCAGTGGATGAGAAGCCCCTTCCCACACTGGTGAGCTCACTGGAATGAGGTGGATTCTCACTGGAATGAGGTGGGCCTTCCTTCAAGGTAGGAATGAAGAGATTCACTTCATAAAAAGCCTCTTCAAGGTACTGCCTCAGGTTCTGCTTGTTGCTGCCGGTGGCCAGCAGCTGCTTGTAGTTGAAAAGGCCTTTCTCATAGTGGTAGAGGGGAAGGTGAGTGGTGACGTTGATGACATAGCCAATGTTCAGCTGCTGCATGGTGTCTAGGTCCTGAGCATTGTGCTCATTGCCAAGGAACAGGAAGGGCAGGAAGGGCAGAAAGGGCAGGATGGGTGTCGGCTCTGCATTCTTGATGTCAGGGGTGGTGGGGACAGGCTGAGGTAGCAAGCTTGAGGCGGCAGATGCACCGGCCCCCCCACCCCCACCTCCCGGCGCTCTTGGAGCTGGAGGGAGTTGTTACAGAGGTTTTCCTGGTTCTGCTTAAAACTACTAAGTCCACATACATTAATATGAAAGCTCAAGCTGTCCCACATTCAGCTTCTCCTTATCTTTGTTGGAGAGCTACCAGACAACATCACTCCTGCAGTATCTGGTTTTATGGATTCTCACTGGAATGAGGTGGGCCTTCCTTCAAGGTAGGAATGAAGAGATTCACTTCATAAAGAAGTGTAGCCCTCCACCATCTGGCGCTCTGCTTCAGCTGTGGCCTGGCACATTCAGCCCCCATTCACTTGGCTTCATTGATCTCCAGCAGCGACATAGTCACTTTCTCTTTTGCTACACTGTAAATGTGATAAGAGATGTTTATCTGTCACACTTCATTTACTACATAACAGGAGCTGTTGCCCCCCTCCTTATTTTGTTATTGCTAATGGATCAAGAGCTGCCAATCAGAACTTGTGATTGGGAGATAGCCATCATTTTTGCACTCAAGTGAACCAACACTTTGACTTGTGCATTAACTCCAGATAAAATGCCACTGGGGCTCTGCAATGTGGACATCAGCCCTCACCTCCTCTTCCTTCCCCAAAGGGCTTCTCCAGGCCCAGAGCACAAGCTCCAGCCATTCACTGAGGCTCTGTGAACTCCAATGGGCAAAGACAGAATGGAGAGGAAGAATGGACGGGAGCCTTGGTCCACTTTCAAGAACTCTCTTCCACCTTTGATACCATGTGGGTACCTGGCCCAGAGCTGAGAGAATGCCACCCCTGTATTTCAAGTCTAAGGTGTCATTGTTTAGATGGGATTTAATTTCTCTCTCTTGTTTTTTATTTGAATTTGTATATATAACAATAGCATGCATTACAATTCATATTACATATATAGAGCACCTTTTTACACAACACTGTTTGAATACAAAGTATATTCATACTATTCATATCTTCAATCATGCATTTAGGATACTGATATCCATCTCATTCTACCATCTTCTTTTTGTTTTTTACCCTTCATACTCCCTTGCTCCCTTCCTTCCCCTCCCTCCCCATTGACCTTTCTACTGTTCCTCTAATCCTCCTACATTCCACAACCCAACCCCACTGTGAATCAGCCTACTTATATCAGAGAAAACATTACGCATTTGAATTTTTGTGATTGGCTAACTTCACTTAGCATTATGTTCTCCAAATTCATCCACTTACCTGCGAATGCCATGATTTTATGCTCTTTAATTGCTAAGTAATATTCCGCTGTGTATATATACACCACATTTTCTTTATCCACTCATTTACTGAGGGGCATCTAGGTTGGTTCTACAACCTAGCTATTGTGAATTGAGCTGCTATAAACATTGATGTGGCTGTGTCCCTGTAGTATGCTTCTTTTAAGTCCTTTGGGAATAGACCCAGGAATGGGATGGCTGGGTCATAAGGTGGATCCATTCCCAGTTTTCCAAAGAATCTCCATACTGCTTTCCATAATGGCTGCACCATTTTGCAGTCCCACCAGCAATGTATGAGTGTGCCATTTCCCCCACATCCTCTCCAACATTTATTATTGTTTGTGTTCTTAATAGCTTCCATTCTGACTGGAGTGAAATGAAATCTTAGAGTAGTTTTGATTTGCATTTCTCTAATTGACAGAGATATTGAACTTTTTTTCATGTATGTTGATTGATTGTATATCTTCTTCTGAGAAGTGTCTTTTCAGTTCCTTGGCCCATTTATTGATTGGGTTATTTTTTTTTCTGATGTTAAGATTTTTGAGTTCTTTATATATTCTAGAGATTGGTGCTCTATCTGATGTGCATGTGGTAAAAATTTGATCCCAATTAGTTGGTTCTCTATTCACTTCATTGATTGATTGTTTTTCTGAGAAGAAGTTTTTAGTTTGAATCTATCCCACTTATTGATTCTTGATATTAATTCTTGTGCTACAGGAGTCTTATTAAGGAACTTGGGGCCTAAACTGACATGTTGGAGATTAGAGCTTACTTTTTCTTCTATTAGGTGTATTGTCTCTGGTCTAATTCCTAGGTCCTTGATCCACTTTGAGTTAAATTTTTGCATGGTGAAAGATAAAGGTTTAATTTCATTTTGCTACAATGGTGCTGTTTTCCCAGCACCATTTGTTAAAGAGGCTATCTTTTCTCCAATGTACATTGTTGGTACCTTTGTCTAATATAAGATAACTGAAATTGTATGTGTTAGTCTCTGTGTCCTCGATTCTGTACCATTGGTCTACCAGCCTATTTTGGTGCCAATACCATGCTGTTTTTGTTACTATTGCTCTGTAGTATAAAATGTAAAAAAAAAAAAAAAAATGCATTTACTGTAATCAATGAAGTATAGTAGGTTGACAGTTTTTTAAAGACTTTGGTTCATAACTTTTCATTAAAATTCTTTTAAAATGTAAATTTATGTGTAAAAGGATCACAAGACTGAGTATGACCTATGAGTCACCTATTTTTTAATTTGCTCTTATTCAATGTGTTCTGTATCCCTGCAGCTGTAGTACTTGATCTTATTGATTTAACAACAGTGAGATGGTAGTGTAGAGAGGGCTTTTTATATACAATCTTCCCTGGGCAGGCCAGGATGGGAACGGATGAATGATAGATGTCTCACTTCCAATAAACTTGCATAGAATTAAATATGATTACTTACAGTTTGATCCATTAATATATGATTATGCTTCATATAAAATTGATTATAGATTTGATTATTGTTACAGAGTCTAATTTTATATTTTGGAATCAGATTTGTATCTTACAGTTTATAGATTTTCACAGAGCTGCACAAATCTTCTGGTCCCTCCAGAAGATGCACCTGGTCCCTCCTGGCCTTCCAGATGCAATAACCCTATGCAAAACACAGTCTGCTTCATTCTTCTGTGAGGACCTACTATGTGTGGGGACTGTGCCAGGTGATCGCATGGATTATCTCATTTCACACTCACCTAACACTCTGAGGAGGGGGTCCTGTAACTTTCCTTTTTTAAGAGGAAACTGAATCTCATAGAAGTTAGGAGCCTTGATCAGAGTCACATCTGGTGGCTTGGGCTTCCCCGCTTATTCCTCTCCTTTGTCTCCATGCTCTGGGCTCCTCAGCCTTCAGCTTCTGCCTGGTTCAGCCAATGGAGAACTCGACCAGGAACTTGGGGGTACAGGAAAGGTTGATCTCAGTGGGTTTTCCTCTCTCTGGAGGGGGCAGGTTCACAGTTGGCAGGGACCCTCTTCGAACAAGGTGACCTCTCTACACAGTCCTGTCTCCTCAGCCCAGTCCTCTCTCCTTCCTCCAGCCCTTCAGGTGCACAGGTGGAAACAGAGTCCCTCTGCTAGTAGTCCTGGGTGCTCCACTGCCCCTAACAGTTTCTCTATCCCCTGCCCCAGATTGGTAAATGATTCCTTTATTATACTCTGCATTTTGTGTGTACCAGGACCAGACAGCTTCAGGGACCAACTAGAGATTCAAATCATGTCCCAAGGATTCTGAATCAAAAAAAAATACTGAGTTTTTCAAAAAACTGCACAGCTCCCAAGGACCCCCTTAGAACAACTCTGAGCAGCTGGTGTGACCGTGGTCTATTTTAAAGAGGGGGGAGCATTAAAAAATAAACAATCATTTCAAGTGGCAGAACACTGTCTTCATTAATATCAAATGGCAGTTCTTGGGGAGCCATATAGTACTTTTGAACAGAAGAAATTGGTATGTAAATCCAAGATGTTAATATTATATCATTTTTGCCTGGGGATAAAATCCCTAGTGACACAAGTGTACTATAGGATAAAAATCATTTTAGCAGGAAGAAATTGTTTAGGAAACAAAATTTTACTACAAAGGAATTCATTCTGCATAAAACATATAGGTTTGCTGAATTCCAAAAGGCATCAGAGGATTCACTAGTGCCAAGAAGAACCCAGCCTATCTGTACGTCAAGAATGGAGAGCTGTTTCCTGTGGCACAGTTAATGGCACCATTAATAGCACAGCTGTTACCTGGAATTGCTTTGGCATAGCTCAATATTTGGTTTCAACAGACATGGTAAAATATTTTCTTAATGCCATTAATAGCCCCATTTTTTGTTTTTATTTATGTATTAAGTCACTTGCCAGGCAATTCTGGGTTTTATTTTATTTTTCTGTAAAGCTAACAGTAGTCAAATCATAACAAAGGGGAGATGGGCACTTTTAATGAACACTTACTATATTCCAAGCCCCCAGAGAATTGCCTGTATTCCTTCCTCAATGTACATGCATTAATCATTTAATATTGACAATAGCATATTGTTATAGGAGTCATTTTTTCATTATTTCCAAGTTACAGGCGAGGAAGTAGAGGCCCAGTGTGCTTATTTATCTTGGGTAAGGGAAGATAGCTGAGAAGACAGGAATGAACGTGCGTCTACTGCAACGTCAACACCCTTAACTTTTATCCAGAAGTACAGAATCAAATGCAAACTGGGACCAGGGAGGTGCACAGAATTAATGCAACCAGCTGGGAGCAATACAGGGAGGGTCGTAATTGGAAAGCAGATGCCCCATCCAATGGGCCAGCTGCTGTTAGGCTCCAGCTGAGTGATCATTTCTGTAATGAAGGGGGACACGGTGGAGCCACGTCTTTGGTTTTCCAGAAGAAGCGGACATCCTGGATTTTAATAGAATCTCTGAATCTTTTCAGTTTTCAATGCAGGCTACAAGTCAATAAAAACAGTGCTGTCAAAGCTTGTGGACCACAGGGCAGTGGCCTGAGCTCTTCTCTAAGTCTTCCAGGCAAATGCCAAGAAGTGGTTTGGCTTATCTGTGCAATCCTTCGCAGACACTCCCTCTGCTTTAGAGGCGAGGAACTGATGCTCAGCCTCCAGTGAGAGGGAGCGAGGGGACCAACCCATCCTTGTTTGCTCAGGATGTTCATGATTTCAAAACTTTAAGTCCCAGACCCTGGGAAACCTCAGTCCCAGCCAAAGTGGGACAGTTGGTCCCCAGTTACGGCAGAGAATTGGCTTCTGGCATCTGCAAATCTCCAGAAAGTCAGATGACCGACCTTTAGAATGTGTCCGTTCAGGGGAATTTTGCTGTGCTTGCAGGTGCTAATTTACTAAAGCTTTGGTGTCTCCATTTCAAAAAGGAGACCGCCTCAGATGCCAGGTGCCACACTCCCTATCCTCAAATATTTACAAAGCGAGAGAAATTAAGGCATATTAACTGTTAGAATGTGGAAAGGAAATTACTGACATATATGGAGTTGATGAGAATGGCACAATTGCAGAGCTGTCAAAAGTTTCTAATTCTGACTTTCTGCAACGTGGAGGTGAGAGTTGGCTGGTAAGGGCAAAAAGGTAGGTATGGGACAAGCCAGGCGATGAGGACAGATCAGAGTGAAACGGAGACACAGCAGTGATTAACATTAGGTTCTGTTCTCTGCTGAGGGTGAACCCCACGATTACACAATGAATACTAATTATGAGCACAAAACAGACTCCAAGTGGACTGGCCCGGGATGCGGTTGTGGCTATTAAGTCCCCTAATGAGGAAGGCAGAGAAAGCTGAAGGGCTGGAGAGGTTCAATTTGGTGAGGTCATCCAATCCTCCCCAGTTAGGGGACAGAAAGCCAAATTGTGACTCATCCAAACTAGAATTAGCAGTAATTATTACATAATCTGTAATGATGGGATTTAAATGGCTAACACATTTTCTCTGCTGAGATCATTTAAACATGATTCATATAAGTGATTAAATTAATAGATCTTCCTCTTTGCAGACTGCCAGGTAGCTTAAACTAGATTTTTCAACAGACATTGATACATGAATTTATGGATTTATGGAAATTGCAGGAGGAATTGGTTCCATCTCCAAGAGCAGGCTCAGGTAGGGAGAGATTCGCTAATTCACCTTGAGAATGAGGCCTTGGCTCTGGGCCTTTGTTGGAGTTTTTGTTGTTGTTTTTTTCTTTTCTTTTCTTCTTTCTTTTTTTTTTTTTTTCCTTTTAAATCTACCTATATTCTTAGAAGGTGGTGATATGAAATCAATCTCAAAAATAGAACACTGAAACCTAAGATAATATTCATAGAGTAAGTGGGTTTCCTTGCATCCCATGTACCCGCTCTTTTAAAGACAGCAATTGGTGTATGTAAAAAATACCTTCAAGTAATAATGGGCGGATGATTCAGAGAAATTTAGAATTTCGTGTGAGTGAAAACCAATATGAAAGCTGAGAGTGTTCACACATGTGGGGTATTCGTGATTTCAGTGCCAAAATCTCCAAAGAAAATCATGGGCCGGGATTGTGGCTCAGCGGTAGAGTCTTGCCTAGCACGTGCGCGGCCCGGGTTCGATCCTCAGCACCACATACAAATAAGCACGTTGTATACAACTAAAGCAAATAAATATAAAAAAAAAAAAAAATTACAAAAAAATATGAAAGCTCGAAGCATTTCTTGGGAAAGTCATCTCTCCATCAAGAATTTGGCTAAAGCCCCGTCATTGCTATTGGATTTGAGGATGTTATTTATTTTTTCCCTCTGTGGAAGCACAAAGCAGCTCATAGGGAGGTGAAGAAGGGCTGGAAGCCCCTGTGTGTTCTGGAGGGAGACGCCCTGGTCCCATTAGCTGCACAGCATATGAGCAAATTAACAGGCATGTGTGGAGGAGGCCCAGGGTATGAGGCTCATACCTGTAACAAGCAACACAGCTTTGGCACCTCTGCAGCATCTTGGGAAGAAAAGTATTAATCATTCACAGGGGTGATCATCTCAGAATCTCCTATTTTATGGCTGTGACACATTCATGAATAATGCCATTTACTATAATGTGCAGCATATCAGAAAGATATGGCTGTTTCTCTAGAAAACACTGCAAAACCAATGTGAGAGTTCGTTTCCCTGCAGCCCAGTGGAGGAAATGAACATGACACAGTCTCACTTCACACTTGTCTGGGCCCCTACTCTGTGCCAGAATCTCTGTGTACCAACCCACGATGAAGACCTCCATTTTGGAAAAGAGAAAATGGAGGGTGGAGAGATTGAAGCCAAGCTGTCAGAGAGACAGAGGCAGAACCTACACCTCCCTCTGCTGGCCCTCAAAGCCCAGGCTCTTTCCAGAGTGTGGAATTTAAAGGGACTCTAGTGTCACTGTGATGTGGGTCTCCACAGGGCCCTTGCCCTCCTTGGTCTCTGCAGGATCACCTGGGCAATTAATTCACTCAAAGAATCATTCGGGCTTTTTTCTCCTCTGCTCCATCACTCTCATCAGCTTATTTTGCCCTTCTCTACCCTGGATTTGAGCACTTGGCTCCAGGTCGCACCCTTCCCAATCCATCCTGCACTCTGACATCAGGGGGAGAGCTTCCTGATATAAGTTGAGCTAGGAACTCCCCTGCCTAAAATCTTCACTTTTTTTCCCCATTGCACATAAGATAAAGGTGGAAAATACATTGCCTCCAACTTCCCAGGTGATCTTGGATGTCCTCTATCTCCAGCTTCATCTCCTCTGTGCCTCCATTTAGATCTTTATTATGTCCATCCAAAGGGAGGCCTGTTCCTCAGGGACCCTCATCTGTCCCATCTCTAGCTGAGATGCCACAGCCTGTGACACTGCATTCCCACACCGCCCTCCCAACCCCATGCCTGGTGAGGTTCTTTACACCCTTTAGATCCTCCCTTCAGCCTCCCTTCCTCAGCTGATCTTTTAACTCCCGTGTCCACTGGATTTTCTATGGGAGCTCACAACACCATCCATGCTCTCCTGGCAACTGTCACAATTGTCAAGTGGAGTATTTGTCTGATTATTTTTATCATAGCCCCTGACATCCACAATAGACTGTAAACATGTGATGCCAGGGGCTGTATTCTCAAGAAGCAGCATACAGTAAGTGCCCAACAAATATGTATTGAAAGGAATATGGAAGGAAGGGAAGAATGTACAGGGGCCAGAGTCCTTTCTACTGTGCCTTTTCCATCGTCTAACTCAACACAGTGTTTCTTTCTAGCTGACATTCACACCCCGTGGCAACAACAGTATTAGCTCATGAACAGTACTAACTCATGAACAGTACTAACTCATGGAATCAAGGCGTAAACACCATCCCATTTTACAGGTGAGGGAACTGAAATATGGAGAGCACACATCTTTGCCTGAGGTGGTGTATCTACCAACTGTCTGAACCAGAATGCAAATCCAGGCAGAGCCCATGGTCCTGACCAGAGCTCTGCACAGGCTCCATGATTGCAGAGGGATGCAGAAGAGTAAGGATGTGAGGTGTGGAGGTGAAGGAGAGAGCAGGGAGCACAGAGTGGGGAGGGAAGTGAGCCTCCCAGGCAAGTGATTTCCTGGGCAAGATTCAGAACCTTTGCTCTGCTCCTGGGTTTTCTTCAGCCAGAGTGCTGCAGGGGCTGCACTGGATGACCCCTTGGAGGAAAAGGTCTCCCAGAGCATCTCCCTGGGGCTCCTGACAGGGGAGCGGCCCGTCTTTCTCCACTGTGGTTCAAGTGGGAAAACCTCCCTGAGCTCACGTCTAAGAACAAGAGCAGTGAACATCAGTGGCCCAGCTTCTCCTGGACAACGCAGCCCCCATGGACTGTTCAGAGAACCCAGAGGAGATGTGAGCATGGGGTCTGCAGAGCACAGAGGAGGGCGACATCACACGCATTCCAAAAAGGGACATGACCTCTTCCACTTCATGATTCTCGTAGAGTGCAAGTTCCTTCCTGATGCAGTGGGTCACTTCACACAGGAGCATTCGAGAATTGATCAACTCTCCTTCTCACTCCAGGTCTTTAGCTTTCCTCATAGTTCTTCACTCAAGATGATTTCCCTGTGTGCATCCCCAGTCTGAATTCAGATTAAGCTCTTTGTGGATGGGCCATCAGGAAACTTAACCTGCTCTAAGCCTCCTTTCCTTCGTGTGTCAGATGGAGATGATGATGTTGGCCCCTCTTTGGCTGGGGGTGAAGAGGAGGTGAGACTGAGGACACTAAAGAATGGGCACGTGTCAACACCCACTGTAGAGTGGCTCTTGTTGAGTTGTGGGATTCATCTCAATCCACATATTCAGGAATGAAATACTTGCATTTTTATATCTCCAAATATAATTTCTTTGTCAATATTTTTCACTAGAATTGATTTGGGATTTCACCTCCCCCTTTCCTTGAGGTTGATCTTGAATTCCAGAGATTGGGGTTCTGGTCACCAGTCACTATTACTTCCATACTGGTATGTAGTGATGCATCCTTAGTCCTGGTCATGAAGGTCACACCTGCTTTCTCCACACCAAAGAATGCAAGTCCTTATCAGCAATCCCTGCCACTTACAGCCATCTTTGGATGGAAGTAACTTTTTGATTCTGCCCACTTTTCAGTATGAGGCTCAGTGGCCTCAGTTATTTGTCTACATTCTGGATTGGTCCATATTTGGTTGCAGAGAATACTGACTATACTGAGGCCCCATCCAGGAGTCACTGAGAATCCCACTGCAGGACAGGCTGGCCAGGAGCGGCCATCTTTGCCAGCATCAGGAATGTGGTGAATCAGGGAGCTGCCACTAGAGCCCTTGGCTTCAGGAACACATCCTAATTCAGGATTAAGAAGCAATTCCACCAGAATGGCCCCATTGCCAGGAATGCCTGACATATTAGGTCATATTAGTACTGGCAAAAGCAAAGATGTTCTCCCTCCTCCCCTCTAGATACCCACAAAACCAGCCTCTGAAAACTGGATGGCTTTACCCATGGCCCTGCAAACCCTAACTGCCCCTGAGGGTGCTTTCTAGAAGAAACTCCAGAAGCAGCAGGGATGTACTTTAGCCACTCTAGGGACTTCCATTTCCTAGGAAAAAGCAAAGTGGAGAAGAATGAGCAAGGAAGGAGAACTTTAAAATCACCTGAGTAATTCTTCCCAGTCCTCTCCAAATTGACTTCTGTAGCCCTTTCAGATGTGACCTGTGGTGATCCTGTTCAGGAAGACCTTCTGGATGAACACAGCGAATTGAATCCTGCATTGATGCTGAACAGCTTCCTTAGGTCAAGAGGGTACCTGGCAGCTTCAGCATTGTTCCAGCCTTTGCAGGCTCTGCACAGAGGTTCACAGATTTTGTCATGCAGCCCAAATACCATGGTTCATCCTCCAAAAGTCCTCTTTACCACCACCTTCCTGGTGTGATCACCTCCTCACTTTTCGGGTAAGGGACAGAGGTGACATGAATGAAGCCTTTTATACCACAAAACCACTGGGCAAGATTCAGGTTTTGTTGCTCCTAATGCTTATTTAATTTGAATTCTCTTGTTGATGACAGGAATCCAAGTTACTAATACCAATAGATAAAAAAAGTAGGTATTCATTTGGAAATGAGAAAACAAATCAAGACAAATCATAAATTTTAAAAGTTAACAGACTACAAACATCACAAAATCTAGAAAAATAACTTAATATGTTATTAACTGTCTGACATCTCTAAAATATTTTTCTCACATTTCAAGCTTTGTACTCTTTGATCACCTCTTCATGACAAAGATTTTTTTTTATATTTTTCTATTGAGAAAATAGAAAAATAATTTAGTCTTTCTCCTAGCATAGTTGATCAAAACTTTAAAAAAATTTTTTTTTGATAGTTTACAGATATTTATGTGAGCTTTATAACACATGATTGGTAATGGCATTTACATTTTTAGATTAGTTGTAAAATTTGGGAAAACCTCTATCAAAGTGCTTGCATACATGAGCTTGAAGAATGCAGGGAAACCTCAAGCTTTGTGTATAGTGACTAATTTTAAGTTGTCTTTGAGTTAAGAAGCCCAGTTAAGTTTGTCACTGATACTCTTATTTAATGGTATGTTGTGAGTTTTGTGTTATCTTCATCTATGTTAGTATTTATTTTGTGTCAAATCAGCAAAAAATTTTAAAACAGAATTATGATAATTTTTAAAAATAGCCATCAAAAAAGAAAAATAATATTTGGTCCATTTATAATTGTGTATGTTACATTAATGGTTCTTGAGAAAACAGAACTTGCAATTTTTCTCAGGGTTGATGAGATCAAATCTTCCCCTCACAAGGGCACATGTCCAATGCACAGAACTTTCCCCAGGCCAGTTTCTGGCTCTGTGATTTCTGAATGGTGCTTGTCTTCCACTGCCTGTTGACAGTGCAGGCAACTTGGGTTTTATTCATCTGGTATTGCCCCTGCCCCTGCCCACCATAGCAATCAGGCTCATTTTCACAGAGGGTGCAGGAATATTCTTGGGAATCATTCCTACAACAAGATACTGGCAGTGCCTTAACCATAAACAAAACTGGCAGAGGGCCATGTGAATGCATCATATTAACCCCCATATAGATGCACCCTGTGCTCACCTTTTCAATAGCCAGGTTTTAAAATGTCACCCTAACCCTAATTTGAAGAGAAGTGTGATGGAGGGAAAGTTGGAGTGGGAAAAGACAGCATCTTAACCAATTGTGCCCAAAACATTTTGCTTTCACAGATTTTATACATGCAGGTAACCATGAGGAGACATGAGCAGGACCCTTCCAGTGTCCTGGAATGTGAGACTCTCAGAAGCTTTCACTTGCTGGACTTTAAGACACATCAGCACAACCCAGAAACCAGATCTGGAATTTCTAACTCTGTAACAGGGGCTCTCTCCACGAGGCCTGAAGACCTTCATTTTCCAAGAAGCATCTGCAGAGTCTGGAGATATCTTCTTGCTCTATATTAGCCACAATTAATTATCAGAAGCAGAGACACAGCCACTTAACCTATATCAACCACTCTTCTGGGAGGGAGCTATCATCCTCCAGTTCCCTTTTCCCAAGATAGGAAACTGAGAGGTCACTGGTGTGTGTGAATAGCACTCAAAAGATATCGTATTTATTTTAGATAAAGCTTCAAATCAGTGGCATTGATCTGCATTATGAAGAACATCATTCTATAAAACAGATTTGGTCTTCATTTTTCAAATGCTCCTGCAGGGAACATGTGGTAATCTTTTTAACTGGGTATTCCATAGAGATAGCTCAGCTCCATCACCCAACCCTCATGCTATTTTTATCACAAAATCCATATCCTTCCTATACCCTAAATATTCCCACTTTGTGCCTAGAAAGTTAAAAATACCTGAGGCTAGAACACCATCCTTTTTACCATCAAATTCATGAGTCATGCCTGGTAGTCATTAAATAAAACAGAAATATTATTAATTGGGAGGTTGACAAGTACATATTGGTAAAGGCCATATTCTTTTGAGTTCTCAGATACCAACTATTTTGGAATTATTATTATTATTATTGTTATTATTTCATTATTTATCAAGACCCATGGTAACATGAGCTCTCAGTTTAATGTTCCAAATTGTCTGTCTCCTGCTGGAAGCAGAACTTCTAAGTTCTTCTTGATTATTCCATTTGAATATTTGAATTCAAAATCAGATTATTTTCCCCATCTGAATATGGCTTCCTTTCTGCCATCAACAGTGTCATTGAAAGCACTGATTTCACTTCTTAAATATCCCTAGCTCGCATGGCCCTCCTTTTGTCCATTGAGATTCCATGTAGAAAGTGAGTGGGAGCTCCAGGGCTCCATTCTAATGACACAGTTATAATTGATGTTCAAACCATTGACAAGGCCGGCAATTGGAAGATGCTTGCCCGTTCCAGGAAGGGAGCAGAGTTCCTAAAATCTGGTTGCAAGAGAGGTGGAATTTCTCTAAAAAATCAGTATAGCCTTGTAGCTACCAGAGCGGCAGAAATAGGAGACATTAACCAGCCTCTCCTTCCACGCAGCTGCATAGCCACAAGATGACCTATAAACGGGTGATTCTCTGTGGTCGAATAGAGTTAGAAAATACTTCATCGTAGGTCTCCACTTTGGTTTACATGGTGTGAAAGAAAAATCTAGAAGTCTTTCTTTCACTAAAACAACAAAAATCCACTTTTATTTTTTTAGTTTTTCATTTTCACATGATCATAAACAATGCTACAAAAATCACATTCATCATACATTTGTTCTGGGCTTTTAATAGTCAGAAATTTTAATGGATAGATTTTATGTAATAGCAGGTCACCTTGGTATACTTAAGATCCTTTGTTTAAACCTTAAGACTGTGCAAAGCAATAGAATAAAAGCTTGCATAAAACAATAGATAAATTTTATGTAAACCTCAGACTAAGTATAGAATTCAGAGTTTAAGCTCTGAATATCCCCAAGTCATACCTAATGGTATTAGTTATCTGATGAGCTGAGCATTTATTCTCTCATTCATTATTCATTTATTTGTTTGCTTATTGAGCAGCTACTACATGCCAAGCACTATCTTAGGCACCAAAGACACTGTGGACAACTTACCTATGGGGAGTCTTCAGACTATTAAAAAATAAACATTAAGTAAAGAAAGATCCACATGAATCCATATTTAATTTTAATTGATGTACATTCTATAAAGGGAAGAAAATAGTGATAATATGTAAAGGTGGGAATGGCCCAGTTTGGAAAAGGAGGAGGAAGAAGAAGAGGAGCAGGAGGTCAGAGAAGGCTGCCCCTGAGGAGGTAACATTAGGATGTCACTGAAAGAGTGGATTAGACAGATCCAGTGGAAGCAGGAACAACGAGCACTTCAGCTCCTGAAATAGAAGATGCAGGAAGAGGTTTCACAAGTTCAAGGTACTAGAAGGAGGCCATGAGGCTGGAGCTAGACAGAAAAGAGGGAGTAGAGGAAGAAGTGGGAAAGGGCTGCTCTCCTGCTTTGGTGAAGGGGTCAGGGCTTTGGAGACCTGGAGAATCTGGGAAATGCACGTATTTTAACTCTGAATTCAGTGAGAAGCCCATCTGATCAAGCCCCCCATTTCATGTAGGATGAAGAAGAACTCCTGGTTTGGAGAACAATATGGATTGTTTCCTGACCCAACTAAGCATCATCTAATGATAAAAGATGACCTTCAAGTAAAGGGCAGGAAGCAAGCAGCCCACAACAAGGAGGCTGCAGCTCCCTGAGATGAGCCCAGCCCATCTAGAAGCCAGGGATTCAAGTCAGGGGGCAAGAAGCTGCCACTGCCTGACCGCGGGTGTGTCCCACAACACAGCCACCAAACAGCCACACTGCATCAGTGCAGCCCAGATTATCCCTCCTGGACATGACTAAAAGAAACTGGCTCTAATCACAGTGCAGAGAGGACAAGGTGGGGATTCCAACTCCTTAGCACCATCAATTTCTCAGAACAATCATCGTGACAAATAATTCTGAAGGAGCCCCAATTAGGGAGATGGCTATTGCGGTCAGCTGGAAGCCATAAGTTCCACCTGATAATAAGTATGTATGTGAAGCACCTGTAAATGCACGTGAGGCACCCGCAAAGCTAAAGGTATATAACCGGGTGAAATTGGTCGGAGTCAGGAGAAGAATGAATTCATTCAGTCAGTCGTGCAGTCGCTCGGTCACTCAGAAGAAGAGTTCAGGTCGGAGAAGAAGAAAAGAATCAGAGCGGCCAGAACGTAGTCAGAAGAAGAAATAAGAGTCAGAGCGGTTAAGAGTTCAGACAGAAGAGAAACCAGATGGAAGAAGTAATTGCTGGTCAGAGTCAGGCCGAGGCTGCTGAAGAAAGAAGAAAGAAGAAAGAAGCTCTCTCTAAGAATCTTTCTCTAAGCTAAGCTCTCTCTCTCTCTCTAAAGAAGAAATCTCTCTCTTTCAAGCTCTCTATCTTTCTCTCTAAGCTCTAAGAAGAAGAAGAAGAAAAAGCTCTCTCTAATCTTTCTCTCTAAGCTCTTTCTAAGAAGAAGAAAAATCTTTCTTTCTCTCTCTAAGCTCTCTCTAAGAAAGTAGAAGTAAAAGTAGAAGTATCTTTACTCTGCCTCCGAGTTTTTCTCCTGCGGCGGTTTGTGGCTGGCCACGACAGGCAGCTTACATAATTCTATATTATCCCAGTCAGACTGTCTGGATAGCTGGGACTTATTTAATGAAATGGTAGGCTTTAAATATTTTTGGAAGAAGGCTTTTAAAATTCAGAGCATATGTCTTTTTTTTTTTTTTTTCTCCAGGTGGAGGCATTGAAGCCCACTGTCAATCTATTTATTTATTTTATTTTTTTATTGTTATTTTTAAATTTTTTATTATTCTCATTTGTTATACATTTGCAGAATACATTTCATTTCCTATTACATATAAAGAGCACAATTTTTCAAGTTGCTGGTTTTATTTATTTATTTATTTTTAAATATTTATTATTTACTTTAGTTCTACACAATGCAATGCATTTATGTTTGCGTGGTGCTGAGGATTGAACCCGGGCCGCGCACATGCTAGGCGAGCACTCTGCCGCTGAGCCACAACCCCAGCCCCAAGTTGCTGGTTTTATATAAAGAATTTTTACAACAATTGTGTCTTCATACATGTATTTAGGGTAATGATGGACAACTCATTCTACCATTATTACTATCCCCTTCCCCCCTCCTCTACCTCCCCCTTCTTTGTTCTATTTAAAATTCTTTCATTCCTCTCATCCCCACTCCCTTGCCTTTATAAGTTAGTATCTTCATATCAAAGAGATCATTTCACTTTTGGTTTTTTTGGGATTGGCTAACTTCACTTAGCATTATTTTCTCCAACTCCATCCATTTACCTGAAAATGCCATGATTTTATTCTTTTTTAGTGCTGAGTAGTGTTCCATTGTGTATATATACCAAAGTTTCCCTATCCATTTAACTGCTGATGGGCATCGGGGTTGGTTCCACAATCTAGCTATTGTGAATTGTGCTGCTATAAACATTGATGTGGCTCATTTGACCCAGCTATCCCACTCAGGCTGTGATCAAATATTATGTCCTTAAACTTGAGTGTTTTTATTCTCCCCCATGGAGCCAGAGATGGAAACCAAAGCCCCACATGCTAGGCAAGTGCTCTACCCTTGAGCCACAAACCCAGCCCTACCCTAAGCACTTGAACTTGAAATGCCATGTATGATATGTGACTAGAAGGAGGAAACCCTCCCAGAAATTAGTAGCTTGTTCTTGGAAGGAGACTGTCTCCTGCAATGATTTATGAATAATGATAATAATAATAAACTAGCCCTGATTCTCCAAACTGTCCCTTCTGTCTCCTTTATCTCTGCAAAATGGCGTGTCTACAATTCTAGACACCTGCCCACAAAGCCATCCCTCTCCTGAGCCTCAGTGGCTGTGTACTCTCTCCTGTTCTCTGTCCCTTCTCCCCGACCCAAACCCACGTCTGTTTCCATCATCTCTCTCTAAGGACACAATCCTTGTAGATGTCTCAGGAGGAAGGTGTGGATTTGGGGCCATTATGACTCTCTCCATTTCTCTCTGCCAAAGTGACCAACGCAGTGAACCATTTCCAGAATAATCCAATTGTTAAAAACTAATTTTTTTGTGAGTGGGAGAGATCATAGAAGGAGAGAGCACACTGCAGTCTGCAAAACTGGGGTCCTGGTTGCTAGTTCCTGACTTGCTAGTTATCCTAAGCCAGCTCTCATCACTCAGTTTCTTTTGTTATCTATAAAATGGACTATGATATTAATTCTTATTTCATAAAATTGCTAATAGCATAAATGCTTAGACGATAACCTGGTACATGATAGTCATCAATTAATGTTAGCTACTAGAAGTAGCAGCTCCTGAAACAATGGTCTATAGTAGCCAAGTGTCAAACCTGCTCCCCTCCCTCCATATAAGTTTAAAGCACCCCTGTTTAGTAGATTCTTATAAGTGTCCCTGGCTTACTCCCTGCTACCCTCTCTGTGGCACATGCCACATGCCACTGACGCAAAGCCTCTGGGAGTAGGAATATGGGTCTAAAGGCAAAGCCTCGGAGGCTGCTTTTACTACTTTTACTTCTACTTTTTTTATGTAAGATTAAAAAAATATTAGAATAGCTTAGAGAAAAATATAGGAACAACATGCTTTGGTTTATACTCACCAAGAAGCTCATAATGCAGGACGTTGTGATAGCTACAAAAATACAACAGGCAAGGACCATTTTTGATAGATGGCTCAGGTGGGGTTCTCTGAGAAGGTGACATTTGTGCCAAACTAAGAGCTGCATATAATAAAGAAATTGTCCTGCAGAATGCAGGGGAACAGAGCCTTCCAGACAGACTGGAAAATCTGACTCATCTGGCCCTGGTCTGATAATGTCTGTCTCACTAATCCAGACCAGAGATCAGGAAGCAACCACTCATGGGATCAATCTAGCCAGCAGTTTGTTTGCATGAATAAAGTTTTATTAGAACACAGCCTTGTCCATTTGTTCACATGCTGTCTCTGCTGCCTTTGTGCTACAGAAGTGGGGTGGAACAGCTGCGGCAGAGCCCAGGGGGCCCTCAAGCCTGAAGTTTTTCTTCCTGGCCCTTTACAGGAAACCTTTGTGGCTTAGACCGTGGGAACCACCAGGTGAGCACAGTCTTGTCTTCTTACTGTTGCTGCTCCTTTCCATCCTAGCTGACATGACAGACTTCAGAAAATAGCTGGAGACAGAAAAAAATGTGAGATATCGTGTGTTTGTGCCAGTTGTTTTCTGGTTTGTTCGTTTTGTTTATAAGTTCTTTTTTTTTTTTTAATTAAATCTCTTGAAATGGTGGTTTTAAAAGACACAGTTGCCCTTCAGGTCAACATCACTGGTTTGCATAGGCACAGAGAAGCAGAAATGCAGAGTGACGTTCTAGGTAGCAGCTGCAAAATCTACCCCACTATATGAATGACTTGCAAGTTCCACAGTCAAGACTGATTCCACCCTGAACACAGAGTCTCTGTGGGTTGTCATCAAGTCTGGCAAGGATGGAAGTATGGGGACAGCAAGCCCCTCTGCAGCTCTGCAGGTAACCTGACCTCAGTATGGTGGAGAGGAGAGCAGCGGCCCTGCAGGTTGGCACAACCAGGGCTTTTTTTTTTTTTTTTTTAATATGTATGTATTTATTTTAGTTGTACACAATGCCTTTCATTTTTACATTGTGCTGAGGGTCGAACCCGGGCCATGCACATGCTAGGCGAGCACTCTACCGCTGAGCCACAACCCCAGCCCCAACCAAGTCTTTTATACCTGGGCACTATCAACATTTGGGGCCAGAGAAGTATTGGTTGTGAGGACTGTGTTGTGCCTGGCAAGAAGTTTAGCAGCATCTCTGGTGTCTATCCACTAGATGCAAGGAGTTCCTCCACTCCAGATGGGACAGTCAAGTGTTCTGCAGGGAGTGGGGAGATGGGCGGGTGAGCCAAATCACCCTGGGTTGAAAAGTACTGGCATATATTTAAATTTTCTTCCTCCTCCTGTGACACTGTGTTAGAAGCAAATGCTTTCACAAATTAATATTTAGTGACTTGTGATATATACCTGTCAACCTTTCAGTTCAGATCTCCCTGGGTGTACATTCACATCCTTGGGGAATAGATACCAATCAAAGATGGCAATGTTGATAAATTGCCGTAACATTACAGGAAATAATTTCTCCTACTATGGGAATTTTTTAAAAAAATTATTTAATTTAATCTGAACTTCAGAGCTGTTTCCCCTTTGGATTTGGGGCACTGTCATGTTGATTATCTGGGGAAAAATAAAAACAACAAACTTCTCAAGCACAAGTGTAATCCAAGTGTTGTTATCCTCACACTGCTCATGATCAGAGGGGACAAAAACCCTCTGAATTCTCTCTCTGATGCTCACGCAGCCTGAACTCCACCTGCCTGCAAGCCCATGGTAACACTCAGCATGCTGAGGCACCAGAAGCAGGTGCACACATGGCTGTCATTCTTTCAGAGATGAAGGGAAGGGGAGCGCAGAGCAAGAGGCGAAGAGGGGAAGAGTTTGCAGAAACCCAGGATTCAGTTCCTGACAGGGTTCAGTTTCTTTTAACCACAAAAGAAAATGACATTAATATGACCTCTGGGGAAGGGACGCTCAGAACAGTGCCATCTTGGCCTCATTGGGTATTGAATGTAAGCATTAATGGTTGCTCTGTGTGTTTCACTCTCCAAATATTGATGCATATTTTTGATACACTACACTGCACCAATTTATTTGTTATTATATGTAAAATAGCTTCAGAAATAGTTTTTCTAATAAATAAAAGATCATAGGCTGCAAACCAGCAACTTATATACATATACAAATACATGAATGTATAAGCATACACACACATATATAATACATATTAATATATTTGGTTCACATTTTGGTTTTAGCTTTAAATTGTCAGTGTTTAAAAATAGAGAAAGTTTTATGAAACGGTTTGGATCTCTGGCTATTCTTCCAAATCCAAAATGTCTGATACCACCAGCACACCAATGACTGCAACCCGCTGGTGAGCAGCACGGCAAGTGCTCATAGCTACCCACACTCCCCACCACTCCCTGATGCCTACACCTTGCCCATCTCACACATTTGTATTAGCTTCCTGGGGGTGTTGGCACGTCCACTGGCAGCCTCTGGTGTAAATTTCTCCTGACATTTCCCTCTTTCTTGTGCCAAACCATAACCTTTTCTCACTTTCAAATCATCTTTCCTCAGCTGCATTACATTTATAAAACTTTGCCTGATATAATCTTATCTAAATTCCTTCCACAATTTTCCTCACTCAAGTATATCATACCTCATTGTAATTACAACAATGTTTCCCCAAAAGGCAAAATAAATGTATATTATGTAGAAACCATAAGGAACTTATAGGTGAACAAATGAGAAAAGTCCATGGTACATAAAATTAAAAGAACATCTTTGCATCTCTGTTTTTCAGAGCCTATAAAATACAGATGTGCTTCATGACTTTCCACAAGTAAGCAGAGTATGTGAGCATCCCCTATTTTCTGTAGAACTTTGGAAAACGCACTATCATTTTTTTTGTGTTTTTAAAATTGTGTATTCATGCTCTCCAATATTTTTGATAATTGTTTTTAACCAGAGTTAGGTTGCAGAGAAGATAGGTGTAGGTTATCATAAGAGAGCCAGTATTTTATTTGGCAAACTAAGGTAACTAAAAAGTAAAATGTAACCAGAATCAATAATAAATGCCTTTGCCTAGAAGAAAAGTCATTTACAACTCAAAGAGAGGAAAAACACACCCTTTAAACTGAATGTTTGGCCTGTAAAACCTGTGCTGTGTTTTCATTCTTTTCATTATTTTGTTGAAGATCTGTTAAAAATTTTGTCACAGATTGTCACAAATGTGCAAAAGTGAGTTTCAGAAACATCACTCTACACTGCGTTAAATCTGGCAAAAACACAAACTCAAAAAACACTGTGAAAAAAGTGCACATACGACTACTGCAGACAAGAGATGGCAGGGTTCCCGGGAGGGTTTTCTGTGAGGCTGTGAAATTTCACAGGAGCAGTGGAGACAGAGGATGAGGACGAGGACAAGGACGAACATGGACTGTCCCTCTCTGCCTTTTTCCACTGACCCTGATCGAACATTAGAAGGTGCTGGAACTTGGGGAGGTTGCACCAGAGTAGTCTGAAACCACTTTGAAGTGCTTATGGTCATTTTAAGGCAGTAAGAACACAAGACACAAATATGTCACAATTACTCATTGTGTGGTAGATCTTGCCCTCTGGCTAGTGGGCTGTTACATATTAGTAGAGCAAATTCCTTGGGTTATACTAGGTGCAAACTTCATGGAATTTCTAATGTATTTTTATTTTTATAAAGTTTTTTTTTTTTTTTTTTTGTCATTGACCCTTATCCCTTGATTATGGTGATAAGGTATAGAGCTACCAAATCATCCATTTTTAGTTTTAGGAGAATTTTTTCTTGTTTGCTGCTTTACATATTGAAGTCTCCTCAAAGGTTTAGCAGGTCCTTGAGGGCAAGAGCTGAACGCATGCTTGCAAAGATCCTTCATGCCTGGTAACCTGTAAGTCCTCCCCTGATGCCTTTGTGAAGGAAGAACTGAAAGTCAAATAGCCATGAACCAAGACCAGCAGGCAGCTTCCTGCCTGTTGTCATTTTGCATTTGTTAAACCAAACTTCTTATTTCATGATCACTGTAGATTCACATGTTAAGAAGTAATATACAGACCCCTGACTCAAATATGGGGGTTCCTAGATGTAACATCCTGCATAGCTGTAGCACAATGTCACAGCCATTGTCAACAATGACAACCAGCAGCCTATCTCCAATACCACAAGGACCCTCCTGTTGCCCTTTTCTAGCCTCCCTCCTCCTGCCCACACCCAGCTCCCTCACTCAGCACCCCTGGGCACCAATCTGAGCCACCTCCTATGCCTCCCTGGCTGGGCGTAGCTGGGCCTCCAAAGGCTCTGTATGCTCTGACCTGGAGGGAAGGGATGGGTGGTCACTGCTGGGTGGTAACGGAAGACCTCATGCTCCTGGGGCCTCTCAGACACCAGCCAAGGTGGGCCACTGGGGTGCCACATTACAGCCTTGTGGGCAAACCCTCAAGTCCCCACTAGGCCTTGGTTGTGATGGGGGGGTGGGGGACACTTTTGTTTTCTGTGGTGATTGGCTAAAGTTCTATGTTTATTATTTTGAAGTTTCCTTTATTACTATTCTGACCCTGGTCATTAGCCTGTTTCCCTTCATTTTTTTTTTCACTGTGTGTGTATTATTATTATTAATTTTTTCACAAAAGTTTATTCTTAAATTTACAACAGACTCCAACACAACACTTCATTGTAGCTATAGGTGGCAAAAAATGTTACAGCGGGGATCCTGATGTTTAAATAGGAATGGAATCAATGGTCACCATCATTTCAGGTACAAGAAGTGGCTTACTTTTTGCCAGATTTCTTAATTCCACCTGTGGCCAGGGGGCCCTTCCCCACGGCCTTCGCTTTTAGCTCTTCAAGTTTCTTCTGCCCTTCTTTTTGTTTTTGTTTGAAAGCCTCATCTTCCTCATCCATCTCCTTGGCCTGCTTCTTAGGCTGTTTCAAGGGCTTCTTCTTGCCACCTTCACGGCCAAACATGGCGCCTGCCGCCCCTACCCCCTCCCTTCATTTTCTACACTTTTCTCATGTTATATGTATATAGATACATATAATACACACACATCAAACCCACATATTTATATATATATATACATATTAGATATATGTAATATCCAGGGTTTTTAGTAGGAAGACTGGGGGAAACTATACATAATCTATCTTTCAGAAATGGAAGTCCTCCAGAAATCAGATCAGTGGTTTACACAGCCTCAGATGAGGAAGGAATTAATTACAAAGATGCCTGGAGGAAACTTTGGGGACCCACCCTGAGCACATACACATGTTCTCCAGCCAAAATCCTTAAATCCAAGCAAGTCACCTGGCATTTGTCTAAGGACACACTTATTATTCCAAAAAAGAAAATAAAATGCATAGGTTTCCATTAAAAACATTTTTCAGAACACAAAAACTATTGAAGAAGAAAATTTTAAAAACCATCACCAACACCATCATCTCCAAATGACAATTTTAAACACATCATGTGTGTCTATGTGACTTTTATCTAGGTTTTGCACAGTTTATATTGTACCATATATAATATTGTACACCCTTCTCTTATTAAAATTTAAGGTTTTCACAAGCCAATAAAAATGTTTTCTAATCATCATGAAAGAGTAAGAACAAAGAAGCTGAACTTATCAAAACACAAACAAAAATAACTTTAAAGGAAAGGGCAAACTTCTACTCCAAAAGCTTGGTTTTGTGCATTCTGGCTTGATTGTAGGTCGTGTGACATCTTCCTAGTCTCAGATGCAGTAGGCCAACTCCAACAGGTCTGCACAGCTAAGTATTGTCTTGTTGGTCACATTTATTCTATTAATTAATAATCTGTTTGAATGTTTTGCCAAAGTCCATGAGACAAGGTACTGTCTTTACCTTATATATCTAGTTCCTAGAATGACGTCATGATTTAGAAGCTTAGAAAGTACTAGCAAATGAATAAAAGCTTCCTGCTCATTTCCTGTCTGTCCCTCAGGTGAGTCTACATGCAGATCACGTAGCATTGGGAACAGAAAAACAGGCTGCTCCGTTTCAGCAGTTCACATCACAGCACTCCCATCTATTGCAGCTTTTTAAAAAATTATTCTGGGGCTGGGGTTGTGGCTCAGCGGTAGAGCGCTCGCCTAGCACGTGCGCGGCCCGGGTTCAATCCTCAGCACCACGTAAACATAAATGCTTTGCATTGTGTACAACTAAAGCAAATAAATAAATATTTAAAAAATATTCTGCCTGTTTAGAAACATAAATAATTACAATTCTTTTTGTGAATTTCAATACATTTAATCTCAAAAAAATTGGGCCCCCCCAGGGAGTCCTTCCAAACACATGACACTTTCTCAAATGCCTTTTGGGCAATTTTGCAACTTCTTCATATTGGGTGAATGGTAAGGAATACCATCCCATAGTGCACATGGACACTTTATTATTCCACAAAGGGAAAGACAGGAAGTAGAAATAAGTGACACCATTGAATACTAGGCACTTGGTTGAACTCTGTGAGATGCATTATAAACCTCGGTGAAGGAGAAAAGTTTATGCCTGAGACTCCAGATGTAGAAAGAATTGTGGCTCCTTCCCAGATGTGTTTGCCAGTGTGCTTTATTTTCACCTTTAAAAATAGAAATAAAATTAGTACACATCCTCAGATTTTGTGGTGAAGGAAATGGATCACCTGACTTCACAGTGTTTGTACCCAGAAGCCTTCACAACCTTGACCCCTAACAGTTTTCTTCTTTATATGCATCTCATTATAAAAGTTAAAATGATTTTGTTATAGAAAGTTTGGAAAACTCAAAAGAGTTTTAAAAAATCACACATAATCCTTCTTGCAGAAATGACCACTACTATTACTAACGAGCTTCTTTTGTGTGCACAGCGCTGGTGGTTTTGAGATCTTCACACATCTTGTAACCCTCCTCCCTTCCAAAGATGGGCCCTGATTCTCCTGGACTTGAGTGGAAGCCTGTCTCAGCCATTTGACTCCACCAAAGAAGTACAACAAGTGACGTGGGGACTTCAGAGGCAACCGAAGGCAGGCCACTTCTGCATTACTTTTTGTGTCACTGGCTCAGGGTACACAGTTACTCTGGAGGACACTGAACAGCTTCTAGAGAGGCCCTGTCAGGAGTAGCTGAGGCCTCCCACATGCAGCCAGAACCAGCATAACAACCCTGCGAGTGGGCCATGTTGGAAGAGGACCCTTCTGAGACGAAGCCCACACGACCTGACTGCCACTCCATGAGAGGCCCTGAGCTGGATGCCTCAGGCCACTTGCATGTTCTTGACCCAGAGAAACCAGGAGATAATAAAACGCTTATTTTAAGGCTCAAAGCCTGAGATAATTTATTACACAGCACTAAACAACCAATACAGTGACTCTGCACATTCATGTAGAGTTGCAAGAATTTGTCAGATTGTTTTTTTTTTTTTCCTTTGACCAGTTTCCATCTTTTCTCATAAACCTTCATTATAGTTTCTAGATGTGGCTTCATCACTTTTGATATCTTATCACAGTATTATTAAATCTCTTTTAGATTATCTTATTGTCTGTAGTTATTTGGGAAAACTTCTGACACTTTCGGGAGTTGACTCTCTCACAGTGGTTAATTTCCTTGTGAGGTTCATAAGCTCCACCCCTGGACTCACTCTGCAGTGGGTTTGCGGAGTTCCTTGGATCCTGGATGCCTCCCTGTGGAAGCACTTGCAGGTGCCTCTGATGGGACCAGGTGGCTTTCACTAGAGCAGATCAGTCTTATGTTACTTCCTGGTTTCTGAGTCTCACACTGGTGAGATCATGGACCCCACGACCACGCACGATGCAATCTTGGGATTCTGATTTGCCGCTGTTGACTCTTCCCACCCAGGACATTGGGCAAACAAATAAGTAAGCATCCTTGCGGTGACCCTGGCTGAGGAGGTGCCTGGAGCTATGCTCCCTGATGGCAGGCTTCTGACTACATGCAGGCCTTTATCCCCAGCTCCCACCCACCATATACACCAAGGCCTCATCTCCCTGCCACAGACACTGGCCTTGAATGCTGAGTGGTTTGCTGGGGACTCTTGAGGAGCTCCCTTCTTGCCTTCAGGTGAGCTCTGCATTTATAATGTATCATTTCCCAGCTTTTCTGTGCTGAAGTGGGACCTGGGAATCTCACCTATCATCTGAATCTGCCCTATGAATCAGAAGTCCTCCGGAATCTTTTCCATGTATAACATTTTGATGCAATTGTATTCATGCTGGCTGTGCAATATTTTTGTCTTTTTCAATTAGTATTGCAATAAAAGTTATCAAAATTTCCTGGGGTTATTAAAATTCTTTGTAAATATAATTTGAATGGCTATTAAATATGCCATCAGATCAATACACACTAAGTTACTTTCATTGGATGTGGAGTTTCTCACTACACTATTACTGAATGAGAACTCATCTTGACTTCTTTCATGTTCTTCCGGGAGGAGGGAGATGTCGTAGGCAGGCCAGCCTGTGAGGATCTCCAAGAATTTGGGTTATTTGTGCTGTTTCTTCTAATGAAAAGTGGCTGTGGACACTGCACCTGGGAGCACTCTGGTTTGAGCTTCAGAATGTTTCTGAGCACTCAAGATTCCTCAACACACATGCACAATTTTGTTGTGAGTTCTCCCCACCAACTCTTCTCGACACTTTACCTTGCTTTCTCCTCCTAATGATGATCAGAAAACTGCGACTATTAAGTCTCTTCCTTTTCTGTCTTGCATCTCAACATGTCATATTCACAGAAATGATGCTCTTAAACTCCATTGATTCCATTCATTTTATTTAAGCCCCAAATATAAGATTTTCCCAAGTGTGTGCTCATTTGGGGAGCCCTTTCACAAGGTCAATTTTCCCGTGAGTACTGTTTGATTCTATTATTGTTTGCTTCATGACCATTACTACCCTTAATATGGTACACTTCCTCTTTTGTTAACACATTAGCACCAAAAAATGGTGTCAGATACTCTTTGATAGCACCCTGTGTGTACTAGGGGAATAGTGGGAGGGCCTTACATCATGCACAGCACCTTGCTGTCCGTGGTGGTCACAATCGTCTACCCATTGATCAAGGTACCTGTGACAGTTCCACGGTGGCCATTCTTTCTTCTTTGAATAAAATGGATGCTGTAGCCTTATTTTGGACATCTGGTCAGATGCCAGACTCATCTCTGAAGCAAAATTTAGAGGCTGGCAGGCGACGAGCAGTGGGTCTCAGGAGAGAACACAGTGAGCGAGGGCGCTCCATTCTCCTAGAGAACAGCCGCTCATTTGCCATGGAGAAGAGAGACCTCGGGGCTAGAAGGGACCAAACTGCTCAGCCTTTAATGTTTTTTCACAAAATTATCTTGTTGACAAGTGCAGCATTATGAATTTGAATCCGTTAGCTAAAAGGATCCATAAATATTTGAATAATGGCCTTTTTAGAGTTTTACCAGTCTATCAAACACTCACATGTCCACTTTCCCCATTTTTCCTACTGCTGAAAAGAAAAGGGCTGAGCTAAATCAGACATGACTGTCCTATTCTTATATATGAATACATGACCAGTGTAACTCCACATCATGTACAACCGCAAGAATGGGATCCAAAGTAGAAAAAGCTATACTCCATGTACCTATAATATGTCAAAATACACTCTACTGTCATGTGTATCTAAAAAGAAGAAATAAAAAAGAAAATTTGTTTGCTACTCTTTTAACTTGTATTAATTAGGTCACTGGTCTGGATTATTGCTAGTTGCCGAAGTTCATCTCAAACTCCTACGTTTAAGCAATAGGTGTGCATTTTCCAGGAGTGTTGCAGGCCTGAGACAAACCAGTGTTGGCTTTCATGGTTAGTGTGTGACTTGTTTCATTCCAGGAGGTAGTGCAGGCTCCCAGAGTTCTTCTAGCTCATGGATCCACCATTCACTACCCCATAGTGTCCGTTTCTAGGCGATGAGATGTGGGAGGAATGGAAGTTTCCCACTTCCACATTGTGTCTTTTTTTTTTTTTTTTTCTTTTTTACATTTAGAAGTTGTTATTTTATTTGCACAATGTATTTTTCAGATGCTCTATCCAGATGGAGCCAGCATTCCTTGTTGGATATGAAAGTAACCATGTGCTTTTCTTTCCTTTTATTTAAATTAAATTATTTATTTATTCTAATTTGTTATACATGCTTGCAGTATGCCATTCATTTCATATTACATATAAAGAGCACAGTTTTTCAAGTCACTGCTTTTACATAAAGTATTTTCACACCATTTGTGTTTTTATATATGTACTTAGTGTACTGATGTCAAATCATTCTGCCATTATTCCTATCCCCTTTACCCCTCCCCTTTCCTCCCTCCCCATCCTCTCTGTCTCCCTGGGGATGGCAGCATAGGCATAGCCCTGGCCATCATGGATCTGGAGACCAGATCTACACCATGGGGACAGGCTGCACCCTGGAGGGGGTGGAGCAAGAAGAGCCACACCCTGTTCCTCAGGAGTCACCTACTGATCTTGCATTGCTCTGTGAGAAAGAGGCCAGTTAGTGCTTTGTCTAAGCCATTGTATTTTTTAGGGCTTAAGTAACATCAGTCCTTTTTGGATCCTCTGGATACTAACCAATACTGCACACTTGCACATGGCCTTCAGAGCTCATCAGAACTAGATTTAACAGGGGAGTGTGTCACCCAAGGCACATGCATCTTTGTCTCCCAATCATGACCTTGTATGCTCTCATGTATTGAGGCCAATACCTTCCCTTAAATAGTCTAATCTCTATACAGGAAAAAATATAATACAGAATGTCATTCATTCATTCATTCATTCATTCATGATGAGGTGATTTGATTATTATTCCTACTTACAAATGAAGAAAAGCTTAGAGAAGCCAAGGAACTTACCCAAACACAGATGGCTGATGATTTCAGGGTTGCTGTCATTGTTCTCTTCTGTTTTTAGGTCATGTGATCACGCAGAATGAGCTCTCGGCATACAGAAAGGCACTGAAAAAAGATTTGCTAAGTATCTAAAGCAAAGATTACAATATTAAAATAAGCAGTAGAACCAAGACTGAAACTCAAGTCTGCTTGTTTGCTCCCTCATTACGTCTTAAAATAGGTTTATTTGAGTTGGATTTGTCTTTCAAAGTTATCAGGTATTTGTAAAAACAATAATTATAGTTAAAAATATTTTATTTGTTCAAAATAAAAGTACATCAAGGTCAATGTGATAGAGACCTTTAACTCTAACCAACTTAATTATTACTGGGACTTCACTGGGTGGTGTAACTGAACATTGCAGAGGCAGACCTAGCTCAGTTCTGGCTTCTTTCTGGGGTCAGAGCACTGTCCCCAAAAACAGGATTGCTGCCATCTCTCAGCATAGCTCCCCTCTAGGTTGGCTTCCTTCTCAGGTTCCACATGAAATCCAAGTGGCTGCCAGCTTCTGCAGACCCATTTCCCATCCTGTTTAATTCTAGCAGAAAGGAACCCTACACTCTGTTGGTTAATAGCTTTGTGAGCCTATTCAACTATTAACCAGCCAATGTGTCCAAGAGGGTTTGGGGCCCCAAACAGAAAGCAGCTGTATTAGAATGCAGCTCCACCCAGCCTTCTTTATCGTGTTCCCAAACACAGTTGAAAATATCAGGAATAGTGGGCTAAGAAGGAGCACCAAGAAAGCATCCAAGATGACTGAGGACCAGAATGGCAAAATTACAAATTAAGTAAGCCTTTAGCTACGACCCAAAACCAAAAGCAATTTCTGAGTATGAAAAGATGGGAGAGAATGGCACTTCATGAGGAAATCTCAACTTATCTGGGATGGATTTCTGGAAAAGTAAACTTAGAAAACATTGATTTCACATAAAAGGACTTCATTCCAATTAAAACAGCTTCAATTCATTTGCTCTCAAACATTATCTTTTTACAGATACCCTGATCTGTTAAAATTGATTGGAACATGATGAATATTTCAAAAAATCACTCCTGATAATGAGAACACCGATCACTCATAGAATTTGGGGCCACCATTCCTATTACCGGTAATGCAGAGCAAGCTAGAAATTTGCCTGGTAATAGAGCCAGGTACCATGTCTCAAGTTGCTGTATATTTTATTTTATTTTAAAAATTAATTTATTTATTCTAATTTGTTATATATGACAGCAGACTGCATTTCAATTCACAGTACACATAGAGAGCACAATTTTTCATGTCTCTGGTCGTATACAAAGTAGAGTCACACCATTCGTGTTTTCTTACATGTACTTAAGGCAATGATGTCCATCTCATTCCACTGTCTTTCCTACCCCCTTGCCCCTCCTTTTCCCTCCCTCCCCATTTCCCTTTCTGAAGTTCCTCCATTTCTCCCATGCTCCCCTCCCAATCCCCATTATGGATCAGAATCCTCATATCAGAGAAAACATTCTGCCTTTGGTTTTTCAGGATTGGCTTACTTCACTTAGCATTTTATTCTCTAACTCTATCCATTTACCTGCAAATGCCATAATATTATTCTCTTTTGTTGCTGAGTAATATTCCATTGTGTGTATACACCGTAGTTTCATTATCTATTTGTCTACTGAAGGGCATCTAGTTTGCTTCCACAATTTAGCTATTGTGAATTGTGCTGCTATAAACATTAACATGGCTGTGTCCCTGTAGTATGCTGTTTTTAAGTCTTTTGGGTATAAACTGAGGAGTGGGATAGCTGGGTCAAATGGTGGTTCCATTCCAAGTTTTCCAAAGAACCTCCATACTGCTTTCCAGATTAGTTGCACCAATTTGCAGTCCCACCAGCAATGTATGAGTGTGCCTTTTCCCCCACATCTTCGCCAACACTTATTGTTGTTTGTATTCTTAATAGCTGCCATTCTGACTGGAGTGAGATGCCCTTCAGTAGATGAATGGATAGAGAAACTGTGGTATATACACACAATGGAATATTACTCAACATTAAAAGAGAGTAAAGTTATGGCATTTGCAGTAAATTGATGGAATTGGAGAATATTATGCTAAGTGAAGTAAGCCAATCCCGAAAAACCAAATGCTGAATGTTTTCTCTGATATGAGGATTCTGATCCATAATGGAGATGGGTGGGGGGAGCAAGGGAGAAATGGAGGAACTTCAGATAGGACAAAGGGGAGGGAGGTAAGAGGAAGGAGCAGGGGAGTAGGAAAGACGGTGGAATGAGATGGACATCATTACCCAAGTACATGTATGAAGAGAAGAATGGTGTGACTCTAGTTTGTGTACAACCAGAGACATGAAAAATTATGCTCTATGTGTGTAGTACGAATTGAAATGCAGTCTTCTGTCATATATAACAAATTAGAATAAATAAGCAAATTTAAAAAAAAAAAAAAAAAAGAAGTATATGTGAAAAGCAATCGACTAAATATCATACATGTTAAATTTAAAATCTCCAATATTTCTAAAACTGGACATTACCAGAGGTAGAAAATAATTGACAAATGACAGAAGTTTTAAAACTAAATAAAATTCCTGCCCTGTTTAATCAATAAATGTGGCAGAATAAAAAATATCCTACAAAACCTGTTTATTCATCATTCTATCCATGTGTTTTAATAAGTGTGATGCTCCCGTTCACGAAAACCATTAATTATATAATTTTCTAATGAAGGAAGAGGTAAAAGATACTCATCACCTTCTCTGGAACAAATATTCATCTGTCTACTTAAGAACAAATATTAACAACATAGGAAATCATTAACAATTAAGATTTTTGGCTTATATTTTCTGGTTGGTGCTGCTGTTGCAACCTTATAAAGTAAATCTGTCTACTTTCCAAATTTCAAAAATTGAAAAGACTCTCCCATCTCACCATACTAATCAGTGCCCTTTGGCTTCTTCAAAACGAAGGTTAAAAGGGTTGTTGAGGGCTGGGTTGTGGCTCAGTGGTAGCTCGCTTGCCTAGCATGCGTGAGGCACTGGGTTTGGTTCTCAGCACCACATACAAATAAATAAGAAATAAAGGTCCATCAACAACTAAAAAATATTTTTAAAAAAAGAGTTCTTGTTTACAGATGTAACATTCTGGTTTGGGGACCTATCAAAAACAAATCATAACAAGGACTAGCCACTTATTTTACAGAAGTCTAAACATTACCCACAGCCAAATCAATTTATTCCACCCACCCTTTTGGAGTGGGGAAAATCCTATACCCATAACATTTGACAGGATGTTTATCAACATAAGTAGCTCAAACATCTTTCACCAATAAGGTATCTAGTTTGGCTTTTAAAATGGAAAAGTTACATATTTCAAAACTAAATATAGATGAAATTGTGAATCAGGTATAAGTTGAACCTAATGAACCATGTAGGAAGCAAGGGTTAATAAACAAATGTGCTTTGAATTTATTCAAGTACTGATACTTCTGTATATAAAGATTTAGCATGTATAACAGCTATCATGAGAAGAGAAAAAGATTTTTCTCCCAAAGTGAAAATAGTAAGACTAAGCTGAAATATACAAAATCGTTAGTATTCCACACAGCATAAAATTCGATAAATCAAAGTTTACATATCCCAGCCGACCATGTGTGAAAATGTGAAACAGGTATTAAAACAGATATTATGTCCAATATTTAAAACCAGTTTATAATTGGGGGAACATCTAAATCCTTAATTAAAAACAAATGAAGTGAAAGCTTTAAACTAGTACACATTGTTCACGCCTATATTTAAAGTTTGGAAATGCATATTTGCAAGCAGCAATACAAAAGTATTCATGAAGAGTGTATAATTTCTGAAAATATGAAAACATCTCTGCTACCAATACATTTCTAAATACAATACTGACTACCATATTTGTTCTGTGTAGAGAGAAAAGTTCATTTTCAAAACAGATAAAATTCAGTCTTTAGGTGTGAATGGTATGAATGACAGTCTTTTATGTTTGTTTGTTTGTTTGTTTAATTTATTCATTGTTTGGGATCTTAAGCATGCAAAAACTTTGAACAGGAGGGTCCACAAAAGAACCAGGGTTGTCTTATGGCATCCATTTAAGCCAGAGCTGGGAATACCTCTGGGTCATCCACATCAGGGGCAGAAGCACTTGATTTGTCAGTCCTGCTTCCCGGTTTGGGCATTCAAACCCACCCCCCATCCAACTCCTCCTCCCTGCCACCACACCCTGGGTGGCCTAAAATTATAAAATTGATCACAAACTGAGACATCATATTATTTGCTGGCTTCAGGAAATGATGGTCCATAACTGCATCTTCAGCATGAGCTTCTTCAATCTTTGATTTATGAAGAACAAATCCCTTCTTCCATTGCCTGTCAGCACCTTTGTTAGGTTTTTCAGATATTAAATTCTACTTTTGCACAGTCTTTATTTACAATAGCCTTCCGTTCAGCCAAGGTCATCTCTTCTGGACCCTCTGCCTTAACCTCTTCAACTTGGCTTTCCTTACTTCAGTGTCTGCCCCTGGATGTTCTCTACCTTCAGGTGTTTCCTCAGTCACATTTGATTGATCCAAGTCATTTCATTCACCTTGGACAGTTCCCCAGTTGTGAGATGGGCTACCTCTGCCTTTATCTTCATGCTTCAGGCCACTGCAATGTGAAAAAGAAGACCTGTCACTCCCACTATGCCTATGAAATTCATACTTGCCGTGGGAATCATCCATTTCCTTGACTCATTCCACGTCCATGACCTCCTCAACGCCTTCCTAGCCCACCACAACCTCAGATGGGTTGGGCAATAATTGATCTATCAACTGAAAATTCTCGCTTTCACCCTTTTCTTCAAGTGACTTTTCAAATGTCCTTTCACGAGGTGGTCACCTTCCTGGTCTTCTAACAAGTATTTTCCCTTCACCCTGAAGTTGTTGATCAGGTCTTCTCCCAACACATCTTATACCTTCTTTCTTAAGAGCCATGGGCAGCTGCGTCTTCTCTTTCTTGTCAGCCATGCCAAGACGGTGCAGGGTGCGCAGGTTCTTGTGGTCTTTCAGGGACTCTTCACGCAGCTCTTTGCCTGCAGCATTGGAGTTGGTCTGGGCCGCGGCCTGAGCTGTGCTCTGGGCCCCAGGTCCCCTAACGCTGCCTCCGACGGCTTCTGTTTTTCTGCTCTCTGCTGCCTTCAGCATCTCGAAGGGGTCCCATGCGTCTTCAAATAACCGACCGAATCCGTTGGTGACCGCAGCCGAAGCCTCCCTGCAGGCGCCCAGGCGTGACGGTGGTGGCTCAGCGGCGCGTTCCCCCACAGAATGAAGTGGGCGCACCGAGCCAAGAGCATCGACTTCAGCATCCCCCACACGCTGGCCAGGCAATAGGATGATTTTGAAAACATGGCTGAGGGGGCTGAGATACTGAGTGCTGGTCCAACAATTGGAGAGTCTCCATCTCTATTCTCTCTTCCTTTACATGAACAATGACCACATCATATGAAGGTCAGAGAACGTGCCCTGGTCACAGCTCCACGCTGCCCTCACTGCAGTGTCCGCTTTGTTGCAGAAGTGCCCCAGGGCTCTGCCCAGCCACATATGTGTGACTGGACAGGGCAGGGCTGAGGGAGTGTGGAGCTGCCCTTCAAAGACCGGGGTCAGTGGAGCTCCTGCAGGTCTATCTCTCCAGGAGTTTTCCACCTGCTTCAGACACAAGCAAGGGAGGACCCCAGGGCTTTAGTATTCTAAATGCTCAGTGGAAGAGTTTCAGGAGGATCTCTACCCCCAGGGAGAGGGAGAAAGGTGTGACATAGCGAGGCAGAACAGAGCACCTGCTGCAAATGCACAGCATCTATGCACCTGCTCATCTGCTTTCTCAGCATCTCATGGGCCCGATTGCTGCTTGATCTCCCAGTGCACAAACTGGCAATGAGACCTGCTCCCCTCACCCATACTGGAACATTTTCTCAAATACATAGTGGACATAAATGAGAAATTGGATAAATTTTATTAAAAAGTATATTTTAAACAACCTTAAGGGCACTTATTCTTTCCAAGACACTGAAGCATGTAACCCAGAAAACTGTCTCCATGAAGAATGAGCATCATTATTCCACAAATGCAGAAACAGCAGCACCCAATAAACAATAAAAATCAAATTTAAAAACCTAAACAAATGCTAATGTAAAAGATGTGCTATTTTCACAGCAGTGGCACACCAGAAGTGAAGTTAGAGAGGACTGTCATGGAGGGGCAGTGTCCCAACTGCTTACCTCTAAAAATAATCCCTAAGAGGGAGAGCCAGAAAATATCAGACTCCTCATGATTTCTCAATGATTATACTGGTGAGAAAACCAGAATTTCAAGGAACCAAAGACAGCTCTACCTTTCCTGAGAATCCAAAGGCATCTCACCCAGATTCTCCACCTCATTGGCAAATGCAATCAGGATTCTCCATGTTCCTTCTTTGCCACACTCTGGACCTAATGGTCTGAGATGAGTGTGATGGGCGAAGAGTGGGTTTTGAGCTGATGTTATGAGCCCAACTCAAGGGAGCAATGAGAGGGTGCCTGGTCTCAGATATGGCTCCTGGGCCCTACCTCCCACTATGATACACATTACAGGAAGTTCCCTGAGCCTAAGAAAGGGTTGTGATGGTGGTCAGCTAAAATTAAGTACAAATGTCCACCATTCCTGGAAATACAGCAGGCTATGCCAGAACCAGTGAGCCTTTTCACTCAAAACTGTTTTACAGAAAGTTTGGATGATCTGATATCTGGCTCAGGAATTGGTAAAGGGGGCTTGCTTGTTTTCTATAAAAGCTCATTAGCCAACATTTTATGTTTTGTGGTCTGTGTTATAACTATTGACCTTTGCCATTATAACATGAAATCAGACATAGAAAATACATAAACAAATTCATATAGCTATATACCAATAAAACTTTATTTACACACAGGCAGAGGACCAGATTTCACCTGTAGTTGTAGTTTGCTGACATGTGGTCTAGAACATGCATTTTAGGGTGTGACTGCCTGATTCTGGTCTCAGTTACTCTATTACCAGTTGTGTGATCTGCGTAAGTTTTAATTAACCTTTGTTCTAATCCATAATATATGGACCTTAAGTACTTACTATGTGGAACTATTGTTAGCATCACATAATATCTGAACCTGATACATAGAAAGTACTCAAAAAAACCATACTGTGCTGCTGTTCTATAGGAAATGTAAGTGTCAGTGAATTATACCTGAATTTTCTTTGTCTTCTTAGTATTCTTTTCTTGGAGATACTCCCTTCTTCTATCTCTTACCCCAGAGGTAAATCCTTTTTAACCACATCAATGCTTTGCTCCAAAGATGGGCAACTCGGGTCACATCATAAATCTTTCTTACCCTCTGGCCACAGGAATACTTTTCTGATGGGCACAAGTACCAAGCTGAATTCTCAAGAGATGTAAAGACTTCAATAAAAATTATTTGTAATATCCAAGCCCATGAACCAATAACAATTATTTTGATATGAAATAAAAAGCCATGGAACCAACAGAGCTCTGGTTTTCAACCAGGGTAGTCTGAGAGGAGGTGTCTTTGTTTCATGTTCATACTTGATCCACTCCAAAGAAATCTAACAAGTCATTATCTAAAGATAAGGTGTTGTGTCATATCTACTTAATCAAGAACTACTTTTATAGAGATACTAGATTCCTATGGCAATTGAACTATGTATTTTCATTTTATTCAGATCTCCCCAAAGGAGCATGTACTATAACATTACAGGGAATCAGTCCTACTGCAACTCAAAGGTATTTCATATAGTAAAAGTTTATCACATAAGAGGTATAGGTTAAAGGAACAGATAAAGTTAAGAATAATAGCAAATAGCCATGTTAGCCAGGATTCTGTTGGTTGCAGTGACAGAAAACTCAAATCGAAAGGTTAAGTTAAAAAGGAGGGGAATGACTGGCTTGTGCAGTTGGAAGCCTAGGGGTAGGAATCCCTTTTGGTAAATCTATATACAGAGGCTGAAACCATGGCATCCTGGTTCTTTCTTTTCCTCTACTCAGGTCTTGCTTACCTGTGCTTGGATATTTTCTTCAACAAAGAAGAGAAAATGACCTCCACCCCAAGTCCAAGAAAAGGGAGGTATCTGATTAAGTTTCATGTGATTTTTTATAGAATTTGATCCAAAACTCTTGAATGATACTTGTTTTGGAGTTTGTTAAACATGCTATAAAAAGATACTTCATGTTGGTTTCCAAACCTGCTCACACAAAAATTAACAAAATCAGTGCAAACAACTGCATTGAGACAAAGGCTTTCAGCCAAGGAGCTTCACGTGAACTGCACAAATTCATTCTGTTTGAATGATACCCCCTTTGCCATTCCCACACCACCAAAAGCAGCCATGACTGGAAATGCATGTGATTAGCATTCTAAGTGTACTGAGATTAGGAATAAAGAACGTCTGGCCTGGGAAGACTTCTGACATCTCAAAATGGCAGGAAATAGAATGCTCCATCAGATTGACTACTTTGGTTTGTGTTCCAGCACATAGCCTAGCTTGCAGGTTACAGAGACCCTGTATAACACTGTAATAAGTGACCAAGTTCTCATCCATAGTATATGGATCTTTACTTATTATTTGGAACTACTGTTAAAATCACATAAAGTCCCTCGGAACTCAAGAAGATGGGCAGTACTGAACGCCTTCCACTGTACTAAGGATTGCTGATGCAGATGACAGAGGACCCAGTTCTAAGACTTGTAATAATTGCCAAAAATTTCTCAGATAAGGATGTAGTATGAATATCTAATATCATATTCAACCTAGCCTGAATGGAGTCTGAACTAGGGGCTTGAACCAAACCACAAGGAAAACCACAAATGAATTCAGTTATTGAATGCCAACATTTGCTTTTACAATTGAACCAAAGTTCTTTCATTTTTAAAAAAGCTCCTCAATACTCTTTTCTAAAGTTTCCACAGAAAATATATGGATTTTCCTAAATGGAGCCACTGCTGGCCGGCCGGCCTGGAGTGCCCATCTCTGTTGCTGCCCTCTGCCACCGCCCCTGTTCATGTCTGGGGTTTCAGTGGCTTGTACCACCCCAAGTTCCAGGCCCCAGCACTGCAAAATGAGAGGTAAACAGCACGCCTTGGCCAAGGAAACTTCCAGGAGTAGGCGCCAGGATGTCCCTAGCTGTGCACTTACTGCCGCCCCTGCCGTTGGGCACTTAACCCTGTGGATATTTTGAAGATGACCCCAAGGGGCATCAGGAAGCAACTCTGGCTTATCATGCCCCACTTGGTGAGGGAGCACAGACCTCATCAGAGATTTTCTCTCTTTCTTCTGGGGATCAGGTTAAACTTGAAACTTCATCCCTTTGCTTTTGTTCTCTGATGATCCTCACCATAAAATACTGGTTTTGGTTAATCCCCAAGACACAAAAACAGAGCAGTGCTTGAAGCAGTGGAGGGAATTACTAGAAACTATTGGGAAACTCCCAAAACCTCAAGTAACAACACGGTTTGGTGAGGTGAACTCTTTCATTGAACCTGCATGAGAACCAGGGATAGGACTTTGTGGTCTCCATTTGACAGTTGTGGCTGTTTACCTAAAGGAATCCTGGTGGTCCACTTGAAGATGTACTAAGAACCTCTGATCCCACAAGAGAAGGTCTCATGAAGGTTCAGTCCTTTGGGGAAAGGATTGTACTTTTCATTCTAAATGTCATTATTTTTGGAAGACTGGAAACAAGTTTGGATGATGATAATATGGGTTTTTTTTGACTCATTCTGTGAAGAAGCCAGCAGAAAAATCTGTGGAGAAATTGAGGAGCTGTTGGATTTTACAAAACCCAAGTGAACTGCAGCCTGTGTGGCGATGGCACTGGTGCATGCTATCTGCAGAGTTTTTCAGGAGGAAACATCATCACCAAGGTCTAGGGACACCCATGCTGCAGGACTGCTGTGAGACTTTTTTTGAGAAGATGATGCCCTGGGGCTAAGTTGCCCAATTTCTTCTGCCATGTACCAAGTCTGTATGCAGTTGCTGTTGGCCCATCCAGAGGAAGCTGGGGTGCCTGTGGGAGGTGGAGGCCCTGGGGGCCTGAGGCCAGCTTATCAACATCTGGCTCAAGGTTCAGCAGCAGGCAAGACTTCCAGATGGGAGGGCAGTGCACCGTGGAAATTCCAAGGAGGACATGAGAAATCTTGGGAAGACTTCTCTGGGTGACAGACCCACAGTGTGTGCTCATGGACAAGGTGACAAGGAACAGATCTGTGGAGAAGAACTGGAAAATATGAAGAATGATCAAGATTATGCAGAGAATGAAGAGGAAGTTGGACTACCCATGAGCCCTTGCTGGGCTGAGCTGAAGGGAAGAAAGAGGACAGTGGTGGTCGCCGTCGGTGCTGGGAAGCTGTGGAAGGCTTGGGAACATGTGCTGCCCACCGGGAGGCTCCTCATTCCTCCAGAGAAAGCTTAGAGAGGGAAAGAAAGATTTTTAGAGAGAAAGATTGGCTTGCTCCCCAGAAAGATCCTTAGGCCTGAGATAGAGCCATGTGGCTCAGCCTAACCAGTCATTACTTCTCTTGTCATTGACCGCTCTGCCTACGTTCTCTGGCCGCTCTGATTCTTTGACCGACCGAGTGACTGCCCGACTGACTGAATTCTCCGCCTAACAGAGTTATATACCTGCCTACCTCAGGCTTCCAGTGCTTGCAGCTGCAACCCCTTCCTAATTAGGGCTCCTTCACAGGCCTGAGAGCCATGTGGAAACATTGAACCTTGTTTGTGGCCACAAAGTGCTTCAAGAAAAGCATGGGATACTCTACAGGGTTGTGCAAATATTTTCCCAATTGTTGGTAGTTCCAAAAGATTTCAGATTACTGGTTAAACTTTACATGATTTCTACACCTCAGGGTAAATTTGTGAGTCTGCACTGGAACCATGTGAAGATCTCCCTCCCTTAGAGGAAGAGAGCTCTGGGAGGGGCCCTGCCGTCCCCCTCCATGCTGCAAAAATCCTCTTCAGGTTCAGCCCTGTTGGGACCATGAGATCATGGACACCAGAGGTTTCTAGGAGACAAGTTCCTTTCCTGGGAGCCTTGGGTGACTTCAGAGCTCCATGAGGGCAGGGCCTGGCCTGGGTTGTACCCATCAAAGTCCTCGTGCCTATCTTGGCCCAAGTACATGAGAGCTTGGAGTGGGTTCTAAGTGTCTGTCCACCATCACCTAACTTAAAGGGGAAGCCACTGGGCAGCATTTGGGCTGATGGTCCTTCTTACATATGAGCGCCCCCCCCCCCCCCCCCCAGTGGAAAGACTTGTGATAGTAAAAGTCACTAAAAGTAATGGCCTGACCCATATGTGACCTTAACTTCCCCCTTCTCAAATAGCTCCAGAGACTGCTTGATGGCCTGTCCCTGGCTTGCTGAGCCTCAGGCGTGTGCTGGAAGGGCTCTGCATGACCTTGGCCAGTGCTCGCAGCCCG
>CM046670.1:16802550-16819398 GCA_025594165.1 Tamias sibiricus | reverse complement strand
CCCCCAATATCTACATTCTTATGACTGTTTATTTATAAGTTAGGCACAGTGATTCACAATGGTAACAAATAGAATAATTTTGATATACTTCAATAAAGTTGCCACCATCACTGCTCTTACCCTTTGGGACTATTAAGTAAAATAAGGATTATGTGAATGTGGGCACTGAAATACTGCAACAGTCCCATCTGACAACCAAGATGGCTACCAAGAGTGAATAACGGGAAGGGAGTATATACAGTGTTGATACACTGGACAAAGGGGCAATTCATACCTCAGGGCGGCAGTGCAAGTCTTCATAGCATTATACCGAATTAAATATATTTTAAAAGTTAGGAAATTTTTTTATTTCTGGAATTTTCCACTTAATAGTTTTGAACTGCAGTTGACCACAAGTAATTGCAACCTTGGAAAGCTAGTGGGTAGGAGGGGACTACTGTAGATTAAGAGTAAAGAATTGGCTGGGCACAGTGGCACATGCCTGTAATTGCAATACTTGGGAGGCTGAGGCAGGAGGATCACGAGTTCAAAGCCAGCCTCAGAAATGGCAAGGCACTTAGCAACTCAGTGAGACCCTGTCTCTAATAAAATACAAAAAAGGGCTGGGGATGTGGCCAAGTGGTTGAGTGCCCCTAAGTTCAATCCTTGGTAAAATATTGGAGAGAGATACACCATGCTAACTCTAGTGAAAAGAAAGCTGTAGTCGCTGTTTTAATCTCAGACTAAATTAACTAAGTGCAAGGAAAACTGTCAATTACAAAGAGGGACATTACCTGAATGATAAATGGGACAGTTCTCCAAGATGTGACAATCCTTAAGAAGCATGTACTGCACAACAGATCATTAACATACTTGAGGCAAAGACCTAGAGAACCACAAGGAGACGTGGATGGTGCCATGATCAAAGCTGGAGACCTCACCAGCCTGCTGCCAGAAGTCGACAGACCCCTAAGTGTTGCTGCCTGAAGCGGAAACCGCCTTGGAGCAACGAACGCCGCAGGAAAATTCGGAGGCAGGATGAAAATGAAAAAAGGTCTTTTATTCTTCTTCTCTCTCCGGCTCCAGCAATCACTCCAAACGCTCTAACTCCAACCACCACCTTCTTCTTCTTCCCACACACACTAACCAAACTCACCCAGTTATATACATATAGCTTTAACAAGGACACGTGCTTACAGCTCGAGCTTACAGGTGCGTCACGCAGTGTTCACGGGCATACAAAGATTCTTTGGATAATGTATTACTATCAGGTGGAAACTAGAACATCTTTTATGGCTCTCAGCTAACCGCAATCTTTAGCTATCTCCTTGATTATAGGCTCCTTCATTTCCCCCTTTTAGTTTTAAAAGAGGGGATGTTCTAGGACGTCCATGTGCAACCGACATTCTTACCCGTCATGGGAGTCTAGGCTGTCCTGACTCCTGGCTTAGGTTGACATGCCGGCCACATTAGACTGTCCCGTGCGACTGTGCCATGTCTTAGGTTGTCCCCTTCTGGGGATCTTACCCGTCATAGGCTAACCAGCCATCCAATAGAGCCCTTCAGGATCGACTGTATGTTGACTAACAGCCGTCCAATTTTTAGGAGATGCTGCGGCTTTAAGGCGGCAAGCCTACTGCTGACGGGCCAAGTTTCCATAGCGTATCAAGTTCTTTAAGCCAATCAGCTGCCCTTAGTTTCATCAAGTAACGCACTGAGTTCTCTTAGACAAATACCCGCAAGGCATTGTCCCATAATGTCCCAAAAATAATGGAAAATCAAAATGTACATAAGTTATAACACATAGATTCAGGAGACCCCATGCATGCAGAGCAGAGGCCACACTGCTGGTTAGGTTGTTGATGCTTGAGCAGCAGGGATGCTTGCAGCGACCGCGGTCCCTGCAGTTGTAGCAGCAGCCGTCTTTTTTATGTCTAGACATTTCCACCGGCAAATCTTCAGGGTCTGCTACCTAAAAACTCAAGCATCCATTATTAAGGGAAAGGCAGTGCTATTCCAGCACTGAGATCAAAAGGTGAGCTGTCAAACTAAAAAAAGAATTATTAGAGTAGAAAATAAAAGTTGATCTCTGCTCACACACATTGCTGCTTAAGCTCCCACAAACATAAGCTGGCAAAATATCACATTCAGAAATAATCAAAGAGAAACTGAGGGTGTTTACTGCATTAAAGATAAAGAAAAGCTAAAGGCACTTTGGAAAAATAATTTGTTAGCTGGAATCCTCAAGTCTCTATATACACAGCAATCCTATACCTGTTGAAATAATTCAAATTAATCAGCTATTAAACAAATGAAGTTAATAACAAATAAACGATCCTCTGTCAGAACACCAAAATATCAGGTTATACAACATTAAACATATTCACAGCTGAAGAGAAGTCCCGGAGACAACTATAAATCAAAATTGATTATCATTATAATTGATTATCTAATTAAAATATTCTGAACTTATATGAATATCTATTTATCTATCTATCTATCTATTGATTATCTAATTAGAATATTCTAAGCTTAAATGAATTAACGTTATTTGGATCTATATCTATCTACCTATTTTTTTTAAGCGCTTAATTATTTGTGACGTCACACTAGACAGACGCACATATAAACATATATTTGTGACATCACATTAACATGAAATTTAGACAAATGCACAGACATAAAGACATATATAAAAGAAAAAAATACAATTGTGTATACACTGAAGAGAGATCTTCTTGTCCCGGCCGGGAAGATGAAATTTAAGTTGTAAATTTAATGGAGGACTCTTAAGGGAATCACTCCATACCTTCATTTTGGTCCTCTTGATTTTGTACTTGTTTATTCAATCTAGACTCCTCAATAACTTCGTCTTGATCCTTTTGACTTTGTACCTGCTTTATCAATCTAGATGGTATCCATATTGGAGAGGATTCATGCTTTGGAAAAACACAAACAGATCCTCTCCCCCAAATTAATACTGGGTCTGGACCCTTCCATGTACCTGAGAGAACATCCTTCCAGTAAACCAAAGGTTTATGTTGTTGGTGTGGGTTCCAGTGTCTATCTCCAGCCGAATGTCCATTAGAATCTAAAGTTAAGAAATTTAGGGTAAACAGGGCAACTGCCAATCTGTCCTTAGGATTTTTCCAGTTTCCATCTTTTTGCTTTAGTAACATATTTTTAAGTGTCCGATTTGTTCTTTCAATTATTCCTTGTCCCTGAAGGATTATAAGTGATACCTGTTTTGTGAATAATATTGAACTTTGTACAAAATTGTTTGAAGGATGTGGATGTATATGCAGGGCCATTATCTGTTTTAAGCATTTTGGGGATGCCCAATGCAGCAAAAGCTTGCAGACAATGAGATATAGTATCTTTAACTTTTTCTCCGCAATGTAAAGAAGCAAAAATCATGCCTGAGCATGTATCTATGGTGACATGAATAAATCGTAATTTTCCAAAACTTGGCTCATGTGTGACATCCATCTGCCACAAATGATTGGGCATCAAACCTCGTGGGTTAACCCCATAATGTGGATTGGGCAAAAGTGTTACACAAGATGGACATTCTTTTACAATTCTACGAGCTTGTTCTTTTGTGATTTAAAATTTTTGTCTTAAGGTAGTGCTGTTAACGTGGAACTGGGAATGAAATAAAGTAGCTTGTTGTACTGTAGTAAATATAAATATTGTTTTAGTGAGGGCATCAGCTTTTTGATTACCTTCATGGAGAGGACCAGGCAGATTAGTGTGAGCTCTTATGTGACCTATAAATAAAGGTTCTTTTCGTTGCCATAGGAGATTTTGGATTTGAGAAAACAATTTAAAAGCTGGAGTATGTGGTGCTATTGGACCTGCTAGCTCCAGTTTAGGGACAGCATGTACAATATAGTGGCTGTCTGAAAAAATATTCATAGGCTGTTCTTTAAAATTCTCCAGAGCTATTATTATAGCTTCGAGTTCCACTAATTGAGCTGATTTTTGATTAGTGATATGAATCATTTTTTCATTTTGAGTGACTACTGCAGCAGTACCGTTAGAGGATCCATCTGTAAATACATTAAATGCTTTAGGAATGGGTTGAGTTTTTATTACCTGTGGGAATATGATAGGATGATTGATACAAAAGGACAGTATAGGAGATTTAGGAATATGATTGTCAAAATTTGCAGAAGTAGAGCATCTAGCTATAGCCCAATCATTATCATTGAAGCACAAATATTCAACCTGTGACGATGAATAAGGAGTAATAATAGTAGCAGGATGAATTCCAAATATTTTAGTAGAGGTTTTAAGTCCTTGAAGAATAAGTTTAGCCACCATGGAGGTATAAGACTCAATTGTACTTTTAGGAGAGACAGGCAAATGTATCCATAATATAGGTCCCTGTTGCCAAAATACTCCTGTTGGTGTATATTGTGAAGGAATAATAATCAATATTAGTGGTTGTGCAAAATCAAATCTATCACAATGGGATCTTTCAATGGCCTGTTCTACTAATTTTAGAGCTCTCCTGGCCTCAGGAGTTAATGTTCGCGGTGAGGATGGATCAGGGTTCCCGCGAAGGATGTCAAATAAAGGTTTTAATTGTCCAGTAGTGAGGCTTAGTGTAGGGCGAAGCCAATTAATGTCTCCCAATAATTTTTGGAAATCATTGAGGGTGGTCAAATGTTCTTTACTTATTAGAATTTTGGGGGGTTTAACAAAAGTATCCATGATTTTAAAGCCTAAATATAGTATAGGTGATCTGCTTTGAACTTTTTCTTCTGCTATATATAATCCATATTTTTTAAAATTTTTTGTTATTTCACTAAATATATTAAATAAGATTTTTTGATTAGGGTGAGCTAATAAAACATCGTCCATGTAGTGTAGACACATGAGGTCTTGATATTTGTTTTTAATGGGCTGTATAGCTCTGTCCACATATAGTTGGCACATTGTAGGGCTACTTGCCATTCCCTGTGGCAATACTTTCCATTGATATCTTTTATCAGGGCCATTATTATTGATAGAAGGAATTGAAAAAGCAAATCTGGGGGCATCCAGAGGATGTAGGGGAATGGAAAAGAAACAGTCCTTTATATCAAGAGTTATAAGGTAATAGTTTTTTTGGAATAGCTACAGGATTAGGAAGTCCAGGTTGGGTAGGTCCCATAATTTGCATTGTTTTATTAATTTGTCTTAGGTCTTGTAATAGTCTCCATTTTCCCGATTTTTTCTTAATTACAAATATGGGAGAATTCCAGGGAGAGGTGGAAGGCTCTATGTGTCCTGCTTCTAATTGTTCTTTAATTAATTGATGGGCCGCTTGCAATTTTTCTTTGGATAGGGGCCACTGAGGGACCCAAACTGGCTTATTAGAGAGCCATGGTATTTTTAAAATTGTTTTCTCAGTGGCCCCTAGAAAAAATGTCCTTTGCCTTTTTTATTATGATTAGGATTTTTATTCTTAACACCTGCAGGCTTGGTTGCTAGGTGTAGCCCCATTTGATGTAAGATATCTCTTCCCCATAGGGTAACTGGCAAGCTGTTTAAAACATAAGGTTGGAATGTTCCTGTATGGCCTTCATTGTCTTGCCAATTTAAGATTACAGCACTTTGTGCTGGGGTATTACTATATCCCAAGCCTCTTAAACTGGTTGAGGCTTTCTGCTGAGGCCAGTGCTTAGGCCATTGTTGTAGATTTATGATGGAAGAGTCAGCTCCTGTATCAATCAGCCCCTCCATCTCTATACCTTGAATTTTTAATTTGCACATCGGCCTCCGTGAACAATCCTGAACCCAGAAAGCCATAGGTCCTGAACCAGTGGAACCGAAAGCTCTGCTATTTCTATTTTGTGGCATGCTTTTAAAAGAACTATGGAGACTGGGAATGAGGAGCAGCTGTGCGATTCTGTCTCCTTGATTTACGGAGATGATGCCCCTGTGTGTACTTAGCATTATTTTAATCTCTCCATTATAATCTGAATCAATAACCCCTGGTATAACATTAAAGCCTAATAAACTCTTGGAACTATGCCCAAGGATTAGTCCCACAGTTCCTGAAGGGAGAGGTCCCCTGATTCCCGTAGGAATCAGCTGAACCCCCATTTCAGGTGTCAGGACCATCCAGGCAGTAGAACAGAGATCTAATCCTGCACTTCCTCTTGTCCCTCAGGTGTCAGGTGTCAGGACCATCCGGGCAGTAGAACAGAGATCTAATCCTGCACTTCCTCTTGTCCCTCTGATAAGGGAGTTAATGGGTAGGAGGGATTGTGACGAGGAATCATTTGGATCTGAGGGCATTCCTCCTCTAGTGCGCATTCCTCCTCTAGTGCCTCGTACATTTGTGGGCCCCGGGGCATTGGGCCCCGTGCCCCATTTTTTGAAATCCTTGATAAATCATTTCCATATATATCATATCTGGAATGGCATTGATTGGCCCAATGTATACCCTTTTTGCACCTGGGGCATCGGCCTGGAGTGCGGTATGAATTTGATCTTATTACCCTTGGGGGATATTGCTTAGCATATCTTGGTTGATTATAATACTTTTGTCTGGAATATCCTGTTCTAGGTTGAAACCTTTGGGAATTTTGAGGGGAGGAATTTTTCATCACTGCAGCAATTACGTTGCCTGTGATAACAGCCTCGTTAATGTCTTTGCACAGTCTGATATAAATTGATAAGTCTTTTTTACTTCTCCACGGCCTTATTGCATCCTGGCAATATTTATTAGCATTCTCGTATGCTAATTGGATAACTAGAGGCATAGCTTGCTCGACTTCGCCAAAAACTCTAGATGTTGTTTTTAAGAGTCTATCTACAAAATCAGCGTAAGGTTCGTTAGGCCCTTGTATAACTTTTGATAGGCTGCCTTGCAGATCCCCTGTGCCTGAGATTGTCTTCCAGGCTTTCACAGCTGCAGTGTGTATCTGGGCATACACACCTGGATCGTATTGTAGCTGATTTTGTAGTTCGGCGAACTGACCCTCCCCTGTGAGCATATCTATATTGCGTTGAGGGAAACCTGCTGCAGCATTTCTCTTTGCTATTTCTGAACAAAGTTCCTGGAATTGAGTTTTCCAGATTAGGTATTGTCCCCCACTTAGTACCGCTCTGCATAGACTTTTCCAATCTGAGGGGGCTAAGGTTAGGGTGTTAAGTGACTCTATCATACTTAATGTGAACGGAGCTTGAGGCCCATAGGTCATTACCGCCTCTTTAAAATTCTTTATTGTTTTAAAGTCTAGGGACTCGTGATATCTTTGTCCCTGTTCATTTTGAAATACTGGCAGTTCTAGGTGCTCCTGCGGTCTATGTTGTTCGAGAGCGTATAAGCGCTCAGAAAGGCCGCCAATTTCTACCTCAAGGGCACGTACATTCTGATCAATACTCCTTATTGTTTCTGTTAGGGATTCTATCCATGAAGGAGCAGAGGGCACTAGTGGTTCCTCTATTTGACGGTCTTTTCTCTTTTTTAATTTCTTTTTGTTCTTTTTATTGGAGACTGTGCTCCCTGAATCGCTTTTTGATTCCTCCTCACTACTAGCTTCATAATTCCTAACTGGCTCAGTGGAGGAGACCGTACTGTCATGGTTTGGCTCCTTGTTGCTATTATCACTTTCACTAGTATCCTGAGTTTCAGCTTCTAAGGAGAGTACATACTCCTCAGCTAATTTTATTAAGCTTCTGATGGCTTTTGCAGTTCTTACTTTTGAATTTACATTACTGCTTTCCTTGCTGGTCTCAACTGAGTCAGAGGATATGCTTTCTTGTTCACTTTTCTCACTATCCTCTGAGTTCTTGCTATCAAAAATTTCATTCATGGCTTTTATAAACCAACTTTTTGTTATATTCGCTCCCATATTTTTAAATTTTCTTTTTTCTTACCTTGCCGCCGAATTCCCCGTACAGGCCACCACTTGTTGCTGCCTGAAGCGGAAACCGCCTTGGAGCAATGAACACCGCAGGAAAATTCGGAGGCAGGATGAAAATGAAAAAAGGTCTTTTATTCTTCTTCTCTCTCCGGCTCCAGCAATCACTCCAAACGCTCTAACTCCAACCACCACCTTCTTCTTCTTCCCACACACACTAACCAAACTCACCCAGTTATATACATATAGCTTTAACAAGGACACGTGCTTACAGCTCGAGCTTACAGGGTGCGTCACGCAGTGTTCACGGGCATACAAAGATTCTTTGGATAATGTATTACTATCAGGTGGAAACTAGAACATCTTTTATGGCTCTCAGCTAACCGCAATCTTTAGCTATCTCCTTGATTATAGGCTCCTTCACCTAAGGAGAACATCCAGAGGCTAAAGTTAAAAATAACAAGGACAAAGCACAGTCTGCTAACAGGATGTGCAGAAATGTTCAGACCACTTACACTTAATGAGGTCATGGAGACAGCTGGGTTTGAACTTCCCATGCTGTGCCTTAGTTTCTTTCGGGGCCATTGGTACCTTGTTCCCCTTCTCTTCTTTTCCTGCCTTCTCTTGGGCTGAGGGTTATTTTGGGTTTGTTTTGTGGTGCAAGGGATGGAACCCAGAGCCTCCCACATCTACGCAAGCAATCCACCACTGAGCTGCATCCCAAGCCTTTTTTTTTTTCTTCAAGGAAATCATTTCTTATTTATTTACAAAAGCTTTAAAAACAAACAATGCTGTTTTGCAAATACCATTTTGCTTTAAAAGAACAATCAAGTTACAGCACTGTAATATCATGAATACAGAGTGTACAGAGAAAATAACTAATGTTGCTAATGTTGAAAATTTGCTACTATTGCTGATTAAAGTGTAGATAACACACATTATGACTTTTGGTCCATCAGATCAGTGTAGAGTTAATGGTTCCCCAAACTTCCTGCACAGGCTCTGGTCTGATCACATATTCTGCCTGGCTTAACATTTCAGTCTCTTTTATGTATAAAAGAGGCATACATACACACACACACACATACACACACACACACGTATGTCATGCAATACATACATATAAAATAGATTGCAAGGACACACACACACAAAAATAAACAAGCATTACACTCCACAGGTAATTTTATTAGCTACATGTACACATTTTTTGCATTTTGTTTTTTTTGTACCAAATTTCTACATTATGTAGCAACTTGTAAAAGCACAATGTTTGTCTTTTCATTTGATACAAAATGTCTCTAAATGTAGGAGCCCTGTTTGGGGAGATGGCTTAAATTGTGGTTGACTATGGGCCACGGAGTTTTGGGCATTGCTGCCTTCCGTAGTCTCACGGTACTTGGCCTGGGATCTCGCGGGACTTGGCCCGGGATCTCGAGTGACTTGAGCAGAGATTGCTGATGGGGTCAGCGCCATTTTTGTGGTGGTGTGTGGTGCGTGTTAGTCGTTGTTAGAGCCAGAGAGAAAAGTTATCAGAATAAAAAGCTGTTTGTTTCCAGTTCACCTCTGAACTTCTTCCCGCGGCTTCGTTGCTCCAAGTGGCCATTGCTTCGGGCGGCAACATCTAAAGACTTGTTATGTTTTGGACTTAAATCAAAGCGATATGTATAATCAACAAATCAAGAGCATTGTGTGTTTGTCCAGCCCTTTCTGAGACAGGGTCCTGCTGAGTTGCTGAGGCTGGCCTTGAACTTGTGTTCTTCCTGCACAGCCTCCTGAGTAGCTAGGATTACAGGTGTGTGCCACTGCACCCAGCACACTGAGTTATTTTTAAGATCACATCTTACTTCTTTGTTGGCTTAATAGCTACAGCCCTGTGTCACTCTAGTGACTCTTTCCCATTAAGGTTTTATTGCACATCTTTACATTAACCACGTTCAAATGACCCTGTCACTTCATATGTGTAAGAACCTTGTAACAGTGTATTTCCACATCTCCCTGCCTGGTCTCTGTGTTGTTACACATTGTACATCTACATGTGTTAAAAACAAAACAAGGGCTGGTGTTGTGGCCTAGCATGTGTGTGACCCACGTTTGATCCTCAGCTCCACGTAAGAATAAAGGCATCGTGTACAACTAAAAATAAATAAATAAATATTTACAAAACAAAACACAACACATTGGCATTACTTTTGCTTTAACTACTTGATTGTCTTTAAAGAAATAAACTTGGGGGGGAGGGGCACATGCAATCCTTCACATGTGCAGAGGTACCTGCCTAGTTACCACCTCCATGCTTCTTGCCTTTGTGCAGATCAAGGTTTCTAACTGAAACCATCTTTCTTTTGCTTGAAGAATTCTTCTTACTGATTCTTGTGGTGCAGGTAAACAGATTCTTTCAGATTTCATGATGTCTAAAAAGTCCTGTGTTTTTGAATATTGTCACTAGGCAAAGAATTGTAGGGTGGCTAGCATGGTGGCACATGCCTATAATCCCAGCAGCTCAGGAGACTGAGGCAGGAAGGTCAAAAGTTCGAGGTCAGCCTCAGCAGTTTAGCAAGGCCCTAGGAAACTTAGCGAGACCCTGAATCAAAACAAAAAATAAAGGGCTAGGGGTGTCTCACAGTGGTTAAGTGCCTCTGGGTTCAATCCCTGATACAAAAAAAGAGAGAGAGAAAGAGAAAGAAAGAAAGAAAGAAAGAAAGAAAGAAAGAAAGAAAGAAAGAAAGAAAGAAAAGGAAAAATTCAGAAAGAATTGAGGGTGGCAATAATTTTCTTTCAGTATCTTCAACACACTGGTCCACTGTTTTCTAGTCTGCATTTTTTGGACAGGAAATCTGCTATGGTCTGTATTCTTGCATCTTTGTACCCAATCTTTCTTTTATCCTTATTTCCTGCTTGCTTTTGACACTTCCTCTTTATTGCTGGTTAAAGAAACCTGATTGACTCTGGTTCCCTTGACAGCCCTCAGTTACCAGCCCCATGTCCTCGACTCAGTGAAGGCACCTGGTCCTGAGGAGTGACCCCTCCTGCAGCCCCACTTTCTCTAGTTGTACACAGGGTTGCTTCATTTCCCTATTTAGAAAGGATCACTGCCTTTTGCTGCCTGAAGATCATTATCCTTTTTGTTAGTCCCTGAAGGAGGGAGGGTCACCACAGGACAGAAACTCTCAAACACTAACTGCCTTGCTCCAAATATCAAGAAAAACAACTGCAGCCTCACCCTCACCCCATGAAGCCACAGGAGGAGAACGCATCAGCACCAGGCCCGGCAGTTCTCTCCCGGTCCTGTGGGGGCAGTCGGAGGCCAAGGGGAAGCCACAGCAGGGCCTGCATGTCCTTGGCACTTGGTCCCGAGGCACTGACCATTACCATTCCGCCACCAGTGAGTGTGGCAGAGGAGGCTGCTGGCCTCCCCTGCTCCCCCCTCCCCCCCACACACGTGGGTTTCAGAACACAGGAACAAAAACATGCGGGATACAACCACTAATTATACCAAAACCGAGAAAATGCTAACTCCACCCAGGGGATGACGGAAACCAACACTGAGGTGACACAGATGTTGGAACAACATGACAAGGTTTCAGAACAGCCATCGTGGAAACGCTTCAGCAGGAATCACAAATAATCCCAAACAGCAAAAACTGAAAAGTCTCAGCAAAGAAATAGAAGACATAAGGAAGAATCAAATAGAAATTCAGAACTGAAATATACAACAGCCAAAATAAAAATACTGGGTGGGATGGTCTGAGAGCAGGAGAGAGAGGAAAGAGGAAATAATCCTGGACAGTAACAGGAATCTCCCAATATGAACAAGAGAGAAAGTGCCAGGCTGGGGGACTGTGACAAGGGCCTAAACTTGTCAGCAGTGGATCCGAGGAGGTGGGGGCAGAGAAAGTATTCAAAGAAACAGGAAATAATGACCCGCCCCACGGATGAGGAACTATAGTGGGTCACACACCTTACAGGGGCCTGTATCTAGAATACTAAAGCATCATTACAACTCAGTAATAAAAACACAAATAACCCAATTTTTTAAATAGCAAAAAATGTGAACAGATATTTCTCCAGACACCATACAAGCGCGTGACAAGATGTTCCCGTTGCTGGCAGTTGAGGGGCAAGTCAGAATAATGAGGCACTTCCTGTCACCAGGGCTGCTGCGGGGACAGGGCAGGAGGTCACCTCATCTGGACAGACCAGCACGAGTGGGCATCAGCCACAGCCACCACGGCCCTTCATGTCCTTTTGCACATTACCACTAGGTGGGTCTTTTCCTGTTTCCCTAGTTCATCTACTTTTACTGGTTTCAGTGAGTATTTAAAGTAGTCTTGAACTAATATCTGTAGGTAAAGTCCCTATCACACTGCCTGACATAGATCATGTGCTCAGTAAATCAAAACTATAATTATTTATTTGCAAATAAAGAAGGTTGGACTTTCCTCAGAAAGCAAAAATCAAAACCAGGCAATATGGCAAGGTATGAGAGGGGGGAGTCCCCAGGTGCTGAGGGCAGCAGGCATGGCTGCTGTGGGTGGCTTAGAAAAGTCAGTGGCAGGAAGGACAGGTGGTGGGAAGGCAGGTGGCGGGAAGGTCAGGTGGCAGGAAGGTCAAGTGGTGGCTCTCTTGAGACCTGACCACACAGAGCGCTTCATTCCCTGTGCAGCCTTCACCTCTTCCCAGTCCAGCCCGCCATCTGGAACCTCCTCTTCTGGCTCTGGATCCTTCCTCAAGGACCCCCAAGGGAAGGGGACCACAATGGGCAGAGGGCCACATTCCTCCCAGAGTTCCACCGCATGGAGACCCTTCTTGTCGGCCAGTTATTGGTGGGTTTCCTGGGCAAGACCAAAGTGAGAAACAGCAATTAGGTCTATGACGGACACTGCAACTAAAAGCGTGAGAGGCGCCACCACCGGAGGAGGGCACAGTACCTGCCAGCGAGCTTGGGGGAAAGAGCAGTGCCAGCTGATTCTGGGTGAGATCACTTTGTGGTTAAACCACAGTGGCTGTCACAGGTGAATGATCTCAGCCCACCTTCCCTCCACAAACTGGGGTGCAGGACGAGCCTTGCCTTCCTGACTCCCTAAGCACACACCTTGCTGTGCCAAGCACCAAGCCCCAACCTCATGGAGCCCTGAGATCTAACTACCAACCCACAGGAAGTCCAGGGGAGAAAAAGAGACATCAAGGACCCCACAGGTGCTCAACCCTGGAAACACTATGGGAAAACTACCTACTTCTTCAATATAACAACGGCAAGGGGAGAATAAAGAGGGAAAGAGCAAAAGAGACTTAAGACACAGGTGAAACTTTAGATGTGCTGACGTCTCTGCAACCCGATTCAAATAAATTGTGTAAAAAAATTTTTTTTTTAAATCAGACAAATGTATATACATTTGTATAAATGAATTGGATATCTGATAATAGTGCATCACCATTAGTTTTTTAGGAATGATAATGGTACCATGATTTTTTTCCAGTGCTGGGATAGAACCTGGGCCTTAAGAGTTCCCAGCAAGTGCTCCACCATGGGGGCCACATCCCCTCCCTGCAAAGTGGTTTCTGATTCTGATCTTTTTGAGATACACTGAGAGACTTATGAATGAAATGAAATGGTGCCTGAGTTTTGGCTCAAAACAACAGGGTGAGGTGAAGTTGAAAAACAAGACTATCTCTGGCCGGGGCGGGAGGGCCCTGGGGTCACTGCAGCAGGTGCCACAGAAGCCTGGAAATAGGCAAATACATTCAGTGGATGGTTTATTCATAGTTTCCTGAAAATATCTGATATAAGTAACCCTGTGTTTCCAGACCATGGCTGCTTTGTACTGTCCTAATTCTTTAAGTGTGTAAAATTGGACAAAAGATAAGCTGTTTTGCCAGGTGTGATGGTGCACACCTGTAATCCCAGCAGCTTCGGAGGCTGAGGCAGGAGGGTCCCAAGTTTGAGACCAACATTAGCAACTTAGTGAGGTTCTAGAACTTAGTGAGACATGGTCTCAAAATAAAAACCAAAAAGGGCTGGGCACGTAGCTTAGTGGTTAAGCACCTCTGGGTACAATTCTTGGTACCAAAACAAAAAACAAACAAACAAACAAACAAAAAACAAGATAAGCTGTTTTATAAACAAAATAAAATAATTTAAATTGGAGTCTTATAATCAAACAAAGTCATCTCACCTAAACTGGTGACATTTTTGCCTTTTTGAGTGGCACATTAAAAAGTGCAACTTGTCCTAACTGATGGCATTTTAGAGGAGATGATAAATAGTAATCACAGCAGAAGGTTCAAACTCTAAGAGAAAACAAAGACAGCACATGAAGAAACATGAAAGGTAAACATGACCTAAGGAAAACCAACAGCTTCATCACACCAAACAATGAACCCTCCAACAAGCTCAAATTTATAAGTGCTTTGAAGGATGTTAAGATAAAGCCAGCAGCACAAAAGCTATTCCAAAAAGATCTTTTATCCAAAGCCTTTAAAAAAATTTTTATATGCATATGTAAATTATAAATACATATACATATATAAAATTATATATACACATAAGTTATATACATAAATATATTTTATGTGTAAATGTTTTCTGTATACATAAATAATATATACACATGGTACACATGCACATGTATCTTTTTTTCTTATTTTGAGACAGGATCTTGATAAGCTGCTGAGGATGACCTCAAAGTTAGGATCCACCTCCCTCAGCCCCCAAAGTCACTGGGATTATAGGTGTGTGCCACCATGCCCAGCTTAATTTTCATATTTTAAACAGGTATGTAAAATGATTACATAGATCATCTTATCCAAAACCACCCAAGCACTCTCGAAGTCTCAGCCTGCAGCCTGTTGAGCCTGGCTGTCCTACCTGCTGCATCATCCCCCTGTTCAAGGGACAGGCCATCCTTGCTTGGCAAGTAGAAGCATTGCAGGAGGGCCCATGCAGTCACAGTCCTTCCCTCCTTGTAGAATGATTGTGAGCCAGGCCCAGCCCATGCCAGGCGGGCAGGACAGCAACCTGGGGCCCCTGTAGCAAGGAGAAACCCAGGATCAGTCTGAGCCACCCCAGCTGAGGGCGTGGAAACTGAGGCTCCCCTCTGGGCTTCAGGAATGACATTAGGAAGTCTTTCATCACTTCCGTACAGTTACAGATTCAGAACAAGCACAGATTCTTTTCATAAGAAAACATTATATTACTGGCTTTTAAAAGTAATTGAATTCTGAAACTTCAAAAACTCCACCTGTTGGTTGATTACCATAAACTTTTTTTAAAAATTATTTTCTTCTTTCCACATTTTTCACTGGTACATTACTGCAGCTGCACCTGACAGGATTTGCTGCTGCATATTCACACATGTGCTCAATTACTGCAAGCTCTTGGGTGGGTATGGCTAAGAGGACACGCCACACACAGCAAAGAATGCCCATGTCCTCAGGGGGTCCTGGAGCCTCAGGAGACCCTTGGCACCCTGGTCTACAGCAGACAGACCTTTTGCTCAGGCCCCAGAGAAGGTTACCTGGAGGGAGAGCCCACGGAAGAGGCCCTGGGTGAGTATGAGCATATTGACAGCCCCAGAGACCTTGGGGTACATGTCCTTGATGCCAATGAGCCAGCAGATGGTGATGATGGCCCAGTGGCAGTGGAGGCCGTATCCTAGGAGAGAAGAAACGTGTAGCTGCCTGATGCTGTTGCAGCTACAATACTGCGGGAGGAAATTCGGTGGCAGGAATGATTCTTTTATTCTCTTTTTCTCTTTAGCTTCTAATCTAAACTCTTTTCTTTCTCTAGCTTCTCTGGCTTTTTCTAGCTTCACCAACCTCTCGAACTCTTAACCATTCTCTTTTCTTCTTCTGACTGCGTTCTTCTTCTGACGACGTCTAACCTTCTTCTGACTCTCTCTAACCGAACTCACCCGGTTATATATCTTTAGCTTTACAGGTGCGTCACGTGCATACTTTGAATAATGTATTGATATCAGGTGGAAACTAGAACATCTTTTATGGCTCCCAGCTAACCGCAATAGCCATCTCCCTGATTAGGGCTTCTTCAGAAATGGACTTGGCATCTGACAGCGTGCTCACGGCAGGAACCCCCAGCTTGCTTGCGCATGGCTCTGGGCTCCGGGTTTAGGGAGTGACATTCTGCTTTCACCACCCTGCCACCTCTGTGTGACTTCCAGGATGACACTTATTCAATGGTATGTACAAGAATTACATAGTGGGGTGAAACTGGGCTGTTACTCAAATTAAGACTTAAGTGCCTGAAAACTCTTGGCCCTCTGTCCATGCCTGGTGGTCACCACCAAGGGACACGCCTGTCCTCACTGTCCTGGATCGCTCAGCTGCCCTGGCAGTGACACCACGTCCCTCTCCTGGTAACACCTTCTTGCTTTGGTAACAGTGTCTCCTGGATTTGTGGCTCCTGTTGTGGCCTTCCCACCTCCCTGCTGGCCTCTAGCCCTGGGTGGCCTCCCTTCCAGCCACGTGCCCTGCTCTTGGCTACTGGCGATCCCTCCTCCAAGAAAGCTTCAAAAACACTAGCCAAATGCAAGGCTCCCGGGCACAGCCCCTCACTTGCCACTGCTCTCTGAATTAAACATCAAAGACCTCAGCACCAGCCACCCGCCCCCATGCCTGACCCCACCAACCTCACTGTCCTCACATGGCCTGTGCACCAAGGGCACATGCACCTCGGGCACGCCCAGCCTGGAATGTTCTACTAGACCTGCTCCCACTGCTCCTCTCCCTTCAGGGTCTCACTCATGCTGCCCCTCCTCAGAGGCCACTTCTGGCCACAGTGTTGAAGGTGGAACCCCTCCTCCTCCTGTCTGTTGAGGAAGGCACACAGCCACTCAGCTAAGTTGCTTAGGGCCTCACTAAGTTGCTGAGGCTGGCCTGGAACTTGCAATCCTCCTGCCTCAGCTTCCAGAGTGTCACTGGGACTACAAGTGTGCAAAGCTGTGCCCAGCTCCTGACCTAAACTCTTGAGGATCACAGATGTTCAACA
>CM046670.1:16782243-16802450 GCA_025594165.1 Tamias sibiricus | reverse complement strand
AAAAAAATAAAGGGCTAGGGGTGTCTCACAGTGGTTAAGTGCCTCTGGGTTCAATCCCTGATACAAAAAAAAGAGAGGAAAAGAGAAAGAGAGAGAAAGAAAGAGAAAGAAAGAAAGAAAGAAAGAAAGAAAAGGAAAAATTCAGAAAGAATTGAGGGTGGCAATAATTTTCTTTCAGTATCTTCAACACACTGGTCCACTGTTTTCTAGTCTGCATTTTTTGGACAGGAAATCTGCTATGGTCTGTATTCTTGCATCTTTGTACCCAATCTTTCTTTTATCCTTATTTCCTGCTTGCTTTTGACACTTCCTCTTTATTGCTGGTTAAAGAAACCTGATTGACTCTGGTTCCCTTGACAGCCCTCAGTTACCAGCCCCATGTCCTCGACTCAGTGAAGGCACCTGGTCCTGAGGAGTGACCCCTCCTGCAGCCCCACTTTCTCTAGTCGTACACAGGGTTGCTTCATTTCCCTATTTAGAAAGGATCACTGCCTTTTGCTGCCTGAAGATCATTATCCTTTTTGTTAGTCCCTGAAGGAGGGAGGGTCACCACAGGACAGAAACTCTCAAACACTAACTGCCTTGCTCCAAATATCAAGAAAAACAACTGCAGCCTCACCCTCACCCCATGAAGCCACAGGAGGAGAACGCATCAGCACCAGGCCCCGGCAGTTCTCTCCCGGTCCTGTGGGGGCAGTCGGAGGCCAAGGGGAAGCCACAGCAGGGCCTGCATGTCCTTGGCACTTGGTCCCGAGGCACTGACCATTACCATTCCGCCACCAGTGAGTGTGGCAGAGGAGGCTGCTGGCCTCCCCTGCTCCCCCCTCCCCCCCACACACGTGGGTTTCAGAACACAGGAACAAAAACATGCGGGATACAACCACTAATTATACCAAAACCGAGAAAATGCTAACTCCACCCAGGGGATGACGGAAACCAACACTGAGGTGACACAGATGTTGGAACAACATGACAAGGTTTCAGAACAGCCATCGTGGAAACGCTTCAGCAGGAATCACAAATAATCCCAAACAGCAAAAACTGAAAAGTCTCAGCAAAGAAATAGAAGACATAAGGAAGAATCAAATAGAAATTCAGAACTGAAATATACAACAGCCAAAATAAAAATACTGGGTGGGATGGTCTGAGAGCAGGAGAGAGAGGAAAGAGGAAATAATCCTGGACAGTAACAGGAATCTCCCAATATGAACAAGAGAGAAAGTGCCAGGCTGGGGGACTGTGACAAGGGCCTAAACTTGTCAGCAGTGGATCCGAGGAGGTGGGGGCAGAGAAAGTATTCAAAGAAACAGGAAATAATGACCCGCCCCACGGATGAGGAACTATAGTGGGTCACACACCTTACAGGGCCTGTATCTAGAATACTAAAGCATCATTACAACTCAGTAATAAAAACACAAATAACCCAATTTTTTAAATAGCAAAAAATGTGAACAGATATTTCTCCAGACACCATACAAGCGCGTGACAAGATGTTCCCGTTGCTGGCAGTTGAGGGGCAAGTCAGAATAATGAGGCACTTCCTGTCACCAGGGCTGCTGCGGGGACAGGGCAGGAGGTCACCTCATCTGGACAGACCAGCACGAGTGGGCATCAGCCACAGCCACCACGGCCCTTCATGTCCTTTTGCACATTACCACTAGGTGGGTCTTTTCCTGTTTCCCTAGTTCATCTACTTTTACTGGTTTCAGTGAGTATTTAAAGTAGTCTTGAACTAATATCTGTAGGTAATGTCCCTATCACACTGCTGACATAGATCATGTGCTCAGTAAATCAAAACTATAATTATTTATTTGCAAATAAAGAAGGTTGGACTTTCCTCAGAAAGCAAAAATCAAAACCAGGCAATATGGCAAGGTATGAGAGGGGGGAGTCCCCAGGTGCTGAGGGCAGCAGGCATGGCTGCTGTGGGTGGCTTAGAAAAGTCAGTGGCAGGAAGGACAGGTGGTGGGAAGGCAGGTGGCGGGAAGGCAGGTGGCAGGAAGGTCAAGTGGTGGCTCTCTTGAGACCTGACCACACAGAGCGCTTCATTCCCTGTGCAGCCTTCACCTCTTCCCAGTCCAGCCCGCCATCTGGAACCTCCTCTTCTGGCTCTGGATCCTTCCTCAAGGACCCCCAAGGGAAGGGGACCACAATGGGCAGAGGGCCACATTCCTCCCAGAGTTCCACCGCATGGAGACCCTTCTTGTCGGCCAGTTATTGGTGGGTTTCCTGGGCAAGACCAAAGTGAGAACAGCAATTAGGTCTATGACGGACACTGCAACTAAAAGCGTGAGAGGCGCCACCACCGGAGGAGGGCACAGTACCTGCCAGCGAGCTTGGGGGAAAGAGCAGTGCCAGCTGATTCTGGGTGAGATCACTTTGTGGTTAAACCACAGTGGCTGTCACAGGGTGAATGATCTCAGCCCACCTTCCCTCCACAAACTGGGGTGCAGGACGAGCCTTGCCTTCCTGACTCCCTAAGCACACACCTTGCTGTGCCAAGCACAAGCCCCAACCTCATGGAGCCCTGAGATCTAACTACCAACCCACAGGAAGTCCAGGGGGAGAAAAGAGACATCAAGGACCCCACAGGTGCTCAACCCTGGAAACACTATGGGAAAACTACCTACTTCTTCAATATAACAACGGCAAGGGGAGAATAAAGAGGGAAAGAGCAAAAGAGACTTAAGACACAGGTGAAACTTTAGATGTGCTGACGTCTCTGCAACCCGATTCAAATAAATTGTGTAAAAAAATTTTTTTTTAAATCAGACAAATGTATATACATTTGTATAAATGAATTGGATATCTGATAATAGTGCATCACCATTAGTTTTTAGGAATGATAATGGTACCATGATTTTTTTCCAGTGCTGGGGATAGAACCTGGGCCTTAAGAGTTCCCAGCAAGTGCTCCACCATGGGGCCACATCCCCTCCCTGCAAAGTGGTTTCTGATTCTGATCTTTTTGAGATACACTGAGAGACTTATGAATGAAATGAAATGGTGCCTGAGTTTTGGCTCAAAACAACAGGGTGAGGTGAAGTTGAAAAACAAGACTATCTCTGGCCGGGGCGGGAGGGCCCTGGGGTCACTGCAGCAGGTGCCACAGAAGCCTGGAAATAGGCAAATACATTCAGTGGATGGTTTATTCATAGTTCCTGAAAATATCTGATATAAGTAACCCTGTGTTTCCAGACCATGGCTGCTTTGTACTGTCCTAATTCTTTAAGTGTGTAAAATTGGACAAAAGATAAGCTGTTTTGCCAGGTGTGATGGTGCACACCTGTAATCCCAGCAGCTTCGGAGGCTGAGGCAGGAGGGTCCCAAGTTTGAGACCAACATTAGCAACTTAGTGAGGTTCTAGAACTTAGTGAGACATGGTCTCAAAATAAAAACCAAAAAGGGCTGGGCACGTAGCTTAGTGGTTAAGCACCTCTGGGTACAATTCTTGGTACCAAAACAAAAAAAAACAAACAAACAAACAAAAAACAAGATAAGCTGTTTTATAAACAAAATAAAATAATTTAAATTGGAGTCTTATAATCAAACAAAGTCATCTCACCTAAACTGGTGACATTTTTGCCTTTTTGAGTGGCACATTAAAAAGTGCAACTTGTCCTAACTGATGGCATTTTAGAGGAGATGATAAATAGTAATCACAGCAGAAGGTTCAAACTCTAAGAGAAAACAAAGACAGCACATGAAGAAACATGAAAGGTAAACATGACCTAAGGAAAACTAACAGCTTCATCACACCAAACAATGAACCCTCCAACAAGCTCAAATTTATAAGTGCTTTGAAGGATGTTAAGATAAAGCCAGCAGCACAAAAGCTATTCCAAAAAGATCTTTTATCCAAAGCCTTTAAAAAAATTTTTATATGCATATGTAAATTATAAATACATATACATATATAAAATTATATATACACATAAGTTATATACATAAATATATTTTATGTGTAAATGTTTTCTGTATACATAAATAATATATACACATGGTACACATGCACATGTATCTTTTTTCTTATTTTGAGACAGGATCTTGATAAGCTGCTGAGGATGACCTCAAAGTTAGGATCCACCTCCCTCAGCCCCCAAAGTCACTGGGATTATAGGTGTGTGCCACCATGCCCAGCTTAATTTTCATATTTTAAACAGGTATGTAAAATGATTACATAGATCATCTTATCCAAAACCACCCAAGCACTCTCGAAGTCTCAGCCTGCAGCCTGTTGAGCCTGGCTGTCCTACCTGCTCATCCCCCTGTTCAAGGGACAGGCCATCCTTGCTTGGCAAGTAGAAGCATTGCAGGAGGGCCCATGCAGTCACAGTCCTTCCCTCCTTGTGGAATGATTGTGAGCCAGGCCCAGCCCATGCCAGGCGGGCAGGACAGCAACCTGGGGCCCCTGTAGCAAGGAGAAACCCAGGATCAGTCTGAGCCACCCCAGCTGAGGGCGTGGAAACTGAGGCTCCCCTCTGGGCTTCAGGAATGACATTAGGAAGTCTTTCATCACTTCCGTACAGTTACAGATTCAGAACAAGCACAGATTCTTTTCATAAGAAAACATTATATTACTGGCTTTTAAAAGTAATTGAATTCTGAAACTTCAAAAACTCCACCTGTTGGTTGATTACCATAAACTTTTTTTAAAAATTATTTTCTTCTTTCCACATTTTTCACTGGTACATTACTGCAGCTGCACCTGACAGGATTTGCTGCTGCATATTCACACATGTGCTCAATTACTGCAAGCTCTTGGGTGGGTATGGCTAAGAGGACACGCCACACACAGCAAAGAATGCCCATGTCCTCAGGGGGTCCTGGGAGCCTCAGGAGACCCTTGGCACCCTGGTCTACAGCAGACAGACCTTTTGCTCAGGCCCCAGAGAAGGTTACCTGGAGGGAGAGCCCACGGAAGAGGCCCTGGGTGAGTATGAGCATATTGACAGCCCCAGAGACCTTGGGGTACATGTCCTTGATGCCAATGAGCCAGCAGATGGTGATGATGGCCCAGTGGCAGTGGAGGCCGTATCCTAGGAGAGAAGAAACGTGTAGCTGCCTGATGCTGTTGCAGCTACAATACTGCGGGAGGAAATTCGGTGGCAGGAATGATTCTTTTATTCTCTTTTTCTCTTTAGCTTCTAATCTAAACTCTTTTCTTTCTCTAGCTTCTCTGGCTTTTTCTAGCTTCACCAACCTCTCGAACTCTTAACCGTTCTCTTTTCTTCTTCTGACTGCGTTCTTCTTCTGACGACGTCTAACCTTCTTCTGACTCTCTCTAACCGAACTCACCCGGTTATATATCTTTAGCTTTACAGGTGCGTCACGTGCATACTTTGAATAATGTATTGATATCAGGTGGAAACTAGAACATCTTTTATGGCTCCCAGCTAACCGCAATAGCCATCTCCCTGATTAGGGCTTCTTCAGAAATGGACTTGGCATCTGACAGCGTGCTCACAGCAGGAACCCCCAGCTTGCTTGCGCATGGCTCTGGGCTCCGGGTTTAGGGAGTGACATTCTGCTTTCACCACCCTGCCACCTCTGTGTGACTTCCAGGATGACACTTATTCAATGGTATGTACAAGAATTACATAGTGGGGTGAAACTGGGCTGTTACTCAAATTAAGACTTAAGTGCCTGAAAACTCTTGGCCCTCTGTCCATGCCTGGTGGTCACCACCAAGGGACACGCCTGTCCTCACTGTCCTGGATCGCTCAGCTGCCCTGGCAGTGACACCACGTCCCTCTCCTGGTAACACCTTCTTGCTTTGGTAACAGTGTCTCCTGGATTTGTGGCTCCTGTTGTGGCCTTCCCACCTCCCTGCTGGCCTCTAGCCCTGGGTGGCCTCCCTTCCAGCCACGTGCCCTGCTCTTGGCTACTGGCGATCCCTCCTCCAAGAAAGCTTCAAAAACACTAGCCAAATGCAAGGCTCCCGGGCACAGCCCCTCACTTGCCACTGCTCTCTGAATTAAACATCAAAGACCTCAGCACCAGCCACCCGCCCCCATGCCTGACCCCCACCCACCTCACTGTCCTCACATGGCCTGTGCATCCAGGGCACATGCACCTGGGGCACGCCCAGCCTGGAATGTTCTACTAGACCTGCTCCCACTGCTCCTCTCCCTTCAGGGTCTCACTCATGCTGCCCCTCCTCAGAGGCCACTTCTGGCCACAGTGTTGAAGGTGGAACCCCTCCTCCTCCTGTCTGTTGAGGAAGGCACACAGCCACTCAGCTAAGTTGCTTAGGGCCTCACTAAGTTGCTGAGGCTGGCCTGGAACTTGCAATCCTCCTGCCTCAGCTTCCAGAGTGTCACTGGGACTACAAGTGTGCAAAGCTGTGCCCAGCTCCTGACCTAAACTCTTGAGGATCACAGATGTTCAACAACACTTGATGGTGAGGGGCTGGCTGGTGGGTGAAGGAGCCCTAATTAGGAAGGGCTGTTGCAGCTAGCTGGAAGCCATAAGTTCCACCTGATATGTATGTGACGCACCTGTAGGCACCCGCCCGCAAACCTGAACCGGGTGAAAGCGGTCCGAGTTAGGAGAACGAATTCATTCAGTCAGTTCCCGGGCAGTCACTTGGTATATCGGGTGAAAGATCAGAAGAATCAGAGCGGGCAGTCACTCGGTCGATCAGAAGAATCAGAACGTAGGCAGAGCGGTTACAGAAGAGAAACCAGATAGAAGACAGAAGAGAAACCAGATAGAAGAAGTAATGACTGGTCAGAGTTAGGCCGAGACAGAAGACAGAAGAAAGAAGAAGGAAGAAAGAAGAGAGAAGAAAGAAGCTCTAATCTTTCCCTAAGCTAAGTTCTATCTTTCTTTCTCTCTACTCTAAGCTAAGAAGACAAGAAGAAAAGCTCGCTTTAATCTTTCTCTCTAAAAATCTTTCTTTCCCTCTCTAAGCTCTAAGAAAGTAGAAGAAGGAAGAAAGAAGAGAGAAGAAAGAAGCTCTAATCTTTCTCTAAGCTAAGCTCTATCTTTCTTTCTCTCTACTCTAAGCTAAGAAGAAGAAAAGCTCGCTTTAATCTTTCTCTCTAAAAATCTTTCTTTCCCTCTCTAAGCTCTAAGAAAGTAGAAGTAAAAGTAGTAAAAGCTTAACTCTGCCCCCGAGAGTTTTTATCCCGGTTTACGGTACCAGGCAGCTTACAGGTGGGGAGCTCAGGGACAGCAGGTGCTTCACAGGTACAGAGCTCTGGGTTTAATCCCTAGCACCAAAAAGCAAGCCTAACACCAGGACACTTGTAGATGAACAGCACGTGACTGGCAGGAAGAAACATCCACCAGCTGGGTGAAGGCTCTAGGAGGAGCCATGTGCCTAGTCATCGAACTGGACCACCTCCACCTGCTCCTCCTGCCTCAGCCACTCCTGGAACAGGCCTGGGCAGCCTGGCCGTGGCTTCTTCCCCAGGAGCTTTGCCTGCCCCAGCCTAACTCAAGCCTTCCCATCTGTCATTCTCAAGATGAGTTCAAGGAAAGGTAAACAAAGGCAGAGGAGAGGATGAGACTGTAAGGTCCTTGCTTAGCATCTGGATGGCCATCATAAGTGAGAACTACCATTTTAAGGAAAAGTTTTGCTTTCCTATCCAAGCGCCTTTCTGAGAAAGGTTCACCACTCCCTCATACCAACCCCACCCTTAACCACCTGCACTAGACCCTCCTGGCTCTGATCCCTGAGCCTGCCCCCATAAAAGTCCCGACCCAAGCCTGTTTTGCCTCTCTCTGTCTGTGGATAGATGTGCCTTTACACAAATAAAGGTGACAACAACTCTGACAAATAAACTGTCATGTGTATCTCTGCCTGGTTTCTGTCTTTCGTTTCTTGCTCCCCTGCCTCCCTTTCTAACTTTCCTTTCAGAGACTATTGTGGTTTCTCCACTTCATCTTCAACAGAGAGTCAGAGCTTTCCAGTTACCTCTGGGCTGTTTCTTCATCTTGATGTGGGTCCTCTTATATCTCAGCGAGGTATCATGGAATACTGGAGGGTAAAGCAGACACAGGAGGGTCAGGCGTGTGGCTTTAATGTCTGCAAAAGCCACAGAGCACCGTGTGCTGCCCTGAGTGGCCAGCCAGCAGGACACACAGACACTGACTCCACTCACCCTTCTGCCCTCCTGGGTGTTTCCTCGTTTTGCATATTTGTAAGGATGCAGTAAGAGAGCAACATAAAGACACCCATGGGAGGTGTCACACACACATCATGACACAGCGGCATCCTGCAAATCTTATAAGAAAAGACCACATTCACTTGTATGGTCTTCACATTGCTCTGTGGAATGCAAATAGTGAATTGCTTTGTTCTTTCCCAGAAGAAAAGAAGAAAACATTCTCTTAAATCTCATTCTGGATTTTAAAACTCTTATAAAATGTTTTCTTATAAAAAATTCCACCCAAATCCCAATGACATTCTTCATAGAACTAGAAAAAGCCATCATGAAATTCATTTGGAAAAATAAGAGACCCAGAATAGCCAAAGCAATCCTTGGCAAGAAAAGGGAAGCAGGAGGCATCACAATACCAGACCTTGAACTATATTATAGGGCAACAGTAACAAAAACAGCATGGTATTGCACAAAAATAGACTTGCAGACCAATGGTAGAGAATAAAAGACACAAAGACCAACCTACATAAATAGTTATCTCATACTAGACAAAGGTGCCAAAAACATACATTGGATAAAGAATAGCCTCTTCAACAAATTGTGCTGGCAAAACTGGAAATCTACATGTAGCAAAATGAAATTAAAACTCTATCTCTCACCATGAACAAAACTGAACTCAAAGTGGATCAAGGACCTAGGAATTAGACTAGAGACCCTGCACCTAGTAGAAGAAAAAGTAGGCCCAAATCTTCATCATGTCAAATTAGGCCCCAACTTCCTTAACAAGACTCCTAAAGCACAAGAAATAAAATCAAGAATCAATAAATGGGATGGATTAAAACTAAAAAGCTTCTTCTCAGCAAAAGAAATAATCATTGAGGTGAAGAGAGAGCCTACAGTATGGCAGTAAATTTTTACCACATGCATGTTTGAGCACTAATCTCCAGGATATATAAAACACACACAAAAAACTTAATACCAAAAACTAATCCAATCAATAAATAGGCCAAGGAGCTGAACAGATACTTCTCAGAAGACATACAAGCAATCAAAAAATATATGAAAAGTGTTCAACATCTTTAGTAATTAGAGAAATGAAAATCAAAACTACTCTTAAGATTTCATCTCACCCTAGTCAGAATGGCAGTTATCAAGAATACAAGCAATAATAACTGTTGGAGAGGATGTGGGGGAAAAGGTACACTCATACATTGCTGGTGGGACTGCAAATTGGTGCAACCACTTTGGAAAGCAGTGTGGGGATTCCTCAGAAATCCTGGAATGGAACCACCATTTGAACCAGCTATCCTAATCCTCAGTCTATACCCAAAGGACTTAAAATCAGCATACTACAGTGACATAGCCACACCAATGTGGCTATGTTTATAACTAAACATAATAGCCTAACAGTGGAACCAACCTAGATGCCCATCAATAGATGAATGGATAAAGAAACTGTGGTATATATACACAGTGGAATATTACTCAGCATTAAAAGAGAATAAAAGTATAGCATTTGCAGGTAAATGGATGGAGCTGGAGAATATTATGCTAAGCAAAGTAAGCCAATCCCAAAAAACTAAAGGCCGAATGTTTTCTCTAATTAGTGGATGCTGATCTATGATGGGTTGGGGGGTGGGAATGGGAAGAATGGAAGAACTTTGGATTGGACAAAGGGGAGGATGGGGAGAGCTTATGGGGGTAGGAAAGATGGTGGTACATGTATGATTGCACGGATGGTGTGTCTCTACACTGTGTACAACCTGAGAATTGAAATGTTGCCCTCCATTTGTGTATGATGAATTGAAATGCATTCTTCTGTCATATACAATTAAGTAGAACAAATAAAAATAATAAAAAAGAAAAAAAATTCACCTATGAAAAATTTTTCATATATACTTCTAAAAGATAAAGACAAGTAGCCACAGTATCATTATCACATGCACACTGATAATTCCTTAGTATCTTTGAACGTCCTGTCAGTCAGTATTCTCATGTTCACAGCCATCTCATAATTCTAGTAAGTAACCACAAATCTTATCTACAGTGGCGCAAAAGACAGGTTCTTCTGAATGGCCTCTCATCAGATACACAGGCTCTGAGCACAAGCACCAAGAGAAGGTTCTGGGACACGTGACTCTCTGCCTGCTGTGCCCTGGTGTCTAACACAGAGCTCATCATCTTCTACTGAGTGTCAACGAGGAAAAAAATGCACCTGCTTGGTGGCCTTCTCAATGGCAAAACCTTCATGATTAAAACCAAAACTATGAAAAGGGGAATAACTGGCCCAGTCTGTGACTCTTACCAGTACCACTTTGGGCTCCTACAGCATTTCATGTACTTCTTCTTTCAACTCCCCACAGAACACCTGCTATGCACAACCAGCCACACAGAAAGCCAGAGATCTACTCATCTGTTGTGAGGCAGCCTACATGTGGATGTATTTATGAAATCCAAAGTTAGATGCATAACATTACCATTTATAAATCTCTAATACAATGAAATATACTCAATTTTTAAAACTAAGTATACTCAATATTTATAAAAGGCAAATATTTTTGGACACTTGTGGAAATAGATTGAAAATGACCAGAAGGGATGTGAAAAAAATACATTGCTATAGAGTAAAACTATGATATCAATGGAACTTCTGTGTGGAATTTAGATTTTAATTAACCAGGAAAATTAAACCAATAGTTTTTCTTTTAATATTTATTTATTTGCTTTTAGTTGTACACAATGCATTTATCTGTACGTGGTGCTGAGGATCAAACCCAGGCTGTGCACGTGCTAGGCGAGCGCTCTACCACTGAGCCACAACCCCAGCCCCTAAACCAATAGTTTTGTAATTTGCAAATGCTTAATCCTAAGAAATGAGGTTTATCACAAGTTTCAGAAATGCTTCCATTATTTGCTGCCATCATTTGTCATTTAATTTGAAAAAAGTACTTTGTTTTTAAATTATACACAGGAAAACAAAATATGCAAGACATGAGATATGCAAGACATCTGAGACCTGGGATGAAAGGGGCTTGAATTCCTAGTTTAAACAGAACAAAGTAAACTATTGAAGACCTAGAAGGAAATATCAGTGGACTTATTTATATAAATATCTTCAAGTAGAGGCTTACTAAGCAAAATACAAACCAGAAGTGATCTAGGACTGATAAATTTTTTTTTTTTTTTTTTTTTTTTTGGACCGGGGATTGAACTCAGGGGCACTCATCCACTGGGCCACATCCCCAGCCCTTTGTTGTAAATTATTAGAGACAGGGTCTCACTGAGTTACTAAGTACTTTGCCATAGCTGAGGCTGGCTTTGAATTCATGATCCTCCTGTCTCAGCCTCCTAAGTGCTGGGATTACAGGCGTGCGCCACCACGCCTGGCTAGGACAGATAAATTTGCTATATTAAAGTTTAAAACTTCTGTGGATTTTAAAGCTTCGGTGTAGAAAAAATAAAAATAAAAAACTACGTCAAAATATCTGATAGACAAAGGGCTCATGTCCTTAACTTATAAAATGCTTATCCCAATCAACAAGGAAAAGAAAACCACCCAATTAAAAACTAGGCAAAGCACCTGAACTGACAGATCTCCAAAGTGAAAATGCAAAGACCAATGAACACGCAAAATGGCGTCCACACTCTCCTAACTAAGAAAGTGCAGATGTAAACTAAGAAAGACGTTTCAGGTACCATACTGTCTGTCCATCAGTAAAGTCTGATAGTACTCAGGGAAAGGACGACATGGTACAGAAGAACGTAAACTGATGCAACCTTGGAGGCAGGCAATAGGGCAACATTTGACATTTAAACCTAGTGTGGCAGCAATTTCAAGATATTTCAAGCAATTTCAAGATATTTCCCCTATTGCTATACTTGCAAAAGTTCAACAATCTATGTACCAAACTTTCAGTTTTTTAAAAAAATAAATGACATAAATTTGGAAAGAAAAAATTACTCAGCAATAGGGAACAGGTAACAAAAATCATGTCTGTGCATACACTGGAACACCAAGCAACTAGTACCAGAACGAAGGGGAATCTGCTTATGCTCACCGAAGATATCTGAGGGCAAAACCAAGCAAGAAGAGCAAGGTGCAAACTCACGGCTATAACATGAATGCCTTGCTTAAGCTTTTTACAAGAAGGTTAAGGATGATAATTGGACACAAAATTTCTGAAAAGATATTTTTGAAAAGAGACAACAGTAATTGCTAACCATGGTTTCTTACAGCAACACACTATCATGTGTTTTACTTTTGCTTTCAGTGTCAATATGAAGCCACTAATGGTTTTTCAGTTGTGTGTGAACATATATCAAAAACTAGGGCGGATCCAAGATCGTGGATTAGAGGAAGCTGCACTTCAGGGCAGCTCCGTGGAAAGAATCCAACAAAGCAGATAAACTGCCCTTCATCATATATACATAGGCTGAAAATACACATCTCCTGGATGGTTTGAATACCCCGACCCAGGTGAGAGAGAGACACACAGGCTGTCTGCAGCGGCTAGAGCCTCATGGCGTCTGCTACACTGTCCCTGAGGAGCAAAGGCAGTGCGGAAGAAAGCCAGAGCCCATGCTGGGACTGCATTCCCCAGCCCCACTCCTAGTGCGCCAGCTTGAAACCAGCAAAAACAGCTGGCGGAATTAGTGCTGGGAGACCACAGGACAGCGCCAGTTCAAATCCACACTCCAAAGCCCCAGATAAAGCGGCTCAGAGACCAGCTAACAGGCAAGGAGGAACCCGAGACTGGGAGGACCTTCAACAGACAGCAGGGGAACTGCAGTCCAGTGTGATGACCCTCTGTGACCCTTCAAGTGAGGAAGAGCACGGAAGTAGACTCCACACAAAGAACCATCTCCAGCATCACTCCTCCCTAACCAGGTATGCAGACTTGACCCCGCCCACAAATTCTCCGCATCAGCCAGAGCAGATCTGCTGAACAGCTAATTTAACAAACTGAGAGAGGAGAATAAGCTGCCTATTTGAGACTTGTGAATTCGACTTTGTGTGTGTGTGTTTTTTTAATGTCATTGTAGTATTGTGTTTTCTTTCTTTCTTTTCTTTATTTTTATTTCTCTTCTTTTTTTCCTCTCTCCCATTTTCATTCCCTCTTGCCTCTCATTCCTTATTTCCTCATCTTCCCTATCTACACCCTGCCCCTACATTCTCAACAGAGAAGAAAACAAGTTGTGTATAGGAACTTGGAATCTTAAAACCGGGGCAACTGAACAGTACATCAAATGGGTGTTTGATATAGTCTCCTTTCTCTCTTTTGACTCACCCTGTCTTCTCTCTTTCATTAATTCTTACTACCTGGCCATTTTATAATTTCTCTCAACGTTTACATAAGCCTAGCTGAAATACACATCTGTATTCACACTTAACTGTACACTCCAATTCCTTTCCTCCCCCCTTCTGCTATTAAACTAATTCCATAGATTTTCAGTATTACACTCCCAAAGGGGGGGAAAGCAATACCCTTCCCTCCTTCCTCCTAAGCATATCACCTTTGTACCCAATTTCTGAAACTATAAACCTCATTATAATCACTCAGAATATATTGGAGGTAATATCTAAATTCTCTAACTCTGTAAATTGTGAACAAACTGTGATTAACTGAATATAAAATGTCTGGTTCCAAGGTGTAAAGTATATATAAGGGGAGCTAATAGAATCCTACAACAGGAGCATCATTAGGCCTTAAGGTAAAAACAAAAAGTGAAGGTTCCACAGTGCTAAAAGAAAAGACACATAAGCAATATGAAAAAACAAGGGAAGAAAATGTCCCAAACAAATCAACATACCTCTTTAGCAGATTCCTTGGCAAGCACAGTAGATCTAATGACAGAACAGGAATTCAGGAAATACATAATCCAAATGATTATGGAGCTCAAGGACGAATTCAAGAAGGAGGTGAGAGAGCAAATACAGGTAGTAAAAGACCACTTTGACAAAGAACTTCATAAACAAATTCAAGAAGCAAAAGACTACTTCAATAGAGAGATAGAGGTTCTAAAGAGAAACCAAACAGAAATTCTGGAAATGAAAGAAGCAATAAACCAAATTAAATGCTCTATTGAAAACATTACCAATAGAATAGACCACCTGGAAGAAAGGACCTCAGATAATGAAGACAAAATATACAAACTGGGAAAAAATGCAGAGAACACAGTAAAAATGGTCAAAAATCAAGAACAAAACATCCAAGAAATTTGGGACAACATAAAAAGACTAAATTTAAGAGTGATTGGAGTAGAAGAAGGAGCAGAATTCCAAGCCAAAGGAATGAATAATTTATTCAATGAAATAATAGCAGAAAACTTTCCAAACTTGAGGAATGAATGGGAAAACCAAGTCCAAGAGGCTTACCAAACACCAAACGTACAAAATCATAACAGATCCACACCAAGGCACATATAATGAAAATGCCTACTATACTGAACAAAGAGAGAATATTAAAAGCCACAAGAGAAAGGAAGCAGATTACATATAGGGGAAAACCAATTAGACTATGTTCAGATTTTTCAATCCAGACCTTAAAAGCTAGAATATCCTGGAATAACATATTTTAAGCCCTGAAAGAAAAGGGATGTCAACCGAGAATCCTATACCCAGCAAAATTAAGCTTTAGATTTGAAGATGAAATAAAAACCTTCCACGACAAACACAAGTTAAAAGAGTTCGCATCTCAAAAGCCAGCACTTCTGAACATCCTGGGCAAAATATTCCATGAAGAAGAAGAGAAAAATAGCAATGAAAATCAACAAAGGGAGATATTAAACTAAAGGAATCACCAAGCAGAGGAGAAACCAAATCAAGGTAAATACCATAAACAAATAAAAATGGATGGAGGGCTGGGGTTGTGGCTCAGCGGCAGGGCGCTGGCCTTGCACGTGTGTGGCCCGGGTTCGATCCTCAGCACCACATAAACATAAAATCATTGCATTGTGTACAACTAAAGTAAATAAATAAATATTTTTTAAAAATGGATGGAAATACAAATTACATCTCAATAATAACCTTGAATGTTAATGGCCTAAATTCACCATTCAAAAGACACAGATTATCAGACTGGATTAAAAGAAACGACCCAACAATATGCTGTCTCCAAGAAACCCACCTCATAGAAAAAGACATCAATAAACTGAAGGTTAAAGGCTGGGAAAAATCTTACCACTCACATGGGCCAAGGAAGCAAGTAGGGGTTTCCATTCTCATATCAAACAAGGCAGACTTCAAGCCAAAGCTAATCAAAAGGGACAAAGATGGATATTTCTTACTGATTAAGGGAAATATTCATAAACAGGATATAACAATTATAAATCTATATGCCCCAAATAATGGAGCACCTACATTCATCAAACAAACCCTTCTAAAGTTCAAGAATAAAATAGATCACAACACAGTTATTCTAGGGGACTTCAACACACCTCTATCACCACTGAATAGATCATCCAAACAAAAGCTAAATAAAGAAACTTTATGCCTCATTAAAACAATTAATAACTTAGAACTAACAGACATATATAGAATATTTCATCCCTCAGTAAGTGAATACATTTTCTTCTCAGCAGCACATGGCTCCTTCTCCAAAATAGACCATATATTATGCCACAAGGCAACCCTCAGCAAATATAAAAAAGCAGAGATAATTCCCTGCATTCTATCAGACCATAATGGGATGAAATTGGAAATCAATGATAAAACAAGAAATAAAATAAATTACTCCAACAACTGGAAGCTAAACAACATCTTACTGAATGAACAAGGGGTTGAAGAAGACATCAAGGAGGAGATTAAAAAATTCCGAGAGGTAAATGAGAACACAGATACATCATATAGAAATCTCTGGGACACTATGAAGGCAGTATTAAGAGGAAAATTCATTGCACTGAGTTCATTCCTCAAAAGGAAAAAAAAAAAACTAACAAATAAATGACTTAACATCGCACCTCAAAGCACTAGAAAAAGAAGAACAGACCAACACCAAGAGCAGTAGAAGACAGGAAATAATTAAAATCAGAGCTGAAATTAATGAAATTGAGTTTAAAGAAACAATTCAAAGAATTGACAAAACTAAAAGTTGGTTGTTTGAAAAAATAAATAAAATTAACAGACCCTTAGCGATGCTAACGAAAAGGAGAGAAAAAACTCAAATCACTAACATCCATGATGAAAAAGGAAATATCACAACAAACACCTCAGATATATAGAGAATAATTAGAAATTACTTTGAAAACTTGTACTCTAATAAAATAGAAAATACTGAAGACATTGACAAATTCCTAGAGTCGTACGAATTGCCCAAACTGGATCTGGAGGATATACACAATTTAAATATATCAATTTCAAGTGAGGAAATAGAAGACACCATCAAAAAACTTCCAGCTAGAAAAAGCCCAGGGCCTGATGGCTTTACAGCTGAGTTCTACAAGACCTTCAAAGAAGAACTAATACCTTTGCTCTTCAACTTATTTCAAGAAATAGAAAAAGAGGGAGCTATCCCAGACTCTTTCTATGAGGCCAATATTACACTGATTCCAAAGCCAGGCAAAGACACAGCCAAAAAGGAAAACTTCAGGCCAATATCTTTAATGAACATAGATGCAAAAATTCTCAACAAAATACTGGCAAATCGAATACAAAAACATATCAAAAAGATAGTGCACCACGATCAAGTGGGGTTTATCCCAGGGATGCAAGGTTGGTTCAACATATGGAAATCAATTAACATAATACATCACATCAATAGACTCAAAGATAAAAACCATATGATCATCTCAATAGATGCAGAGAAAACATTCGACAAAATACAACACCACTTTATGTTCAAAACACTAGAAAAACTAGGAATAACAGGAACATATCTCAACATCATAAAAGCTATTTATGCAAAACCCCAGGCTAACATTATCTTAAATGGAGAAAAATTGAAAGCATTTCCTCTAAAAACTGGACAAGACAGGGGTGACCCCTTTCACCACTGTTATTTAACATAATACTTGAAACTCTGGCCAGAGCAATTAGACAGACGAAAGAAATTAAAGGGATCCATATAGGAAAGGAAGAGCTCAAATTAGCACTATTTGCTGATGACATGATACTATACCTAGAAGACCCAAAAAACTCTACCAGAAAACTTTTACAACTAGTAAATGAATTTGGCAAAGTGGCAGGATACAAAATCAATACCCATAAGTCAAAGGCATTTTTGTACATCAGTGACAAACCCTCTGAAAGAGAAATGATGAAAAACTACCCCATTTACAATAGCATAAAAAAATAAAATACCTAGGAATCAACTTAATGAAAGAAGTGAAAGACCTCTTTAAAGAAAATTATAGAACACTAAAGAAAGAAATCATAGAAGACCTCAGAAGATGGAAAGACCTTCCTTGTTCCTGGATAGGCAGAATAAATATTGTCAAAATGTCCATACTAAGAAATAGATAAAGCAGTCATGAAATTCATCTGGAAAAATAAGAGACCCAGAATAGCTAAAGCAATCCTTAGCAAGAAAAGTGAAGCAGGTAGCATCACCATACCAGATTTTAAATTATACTATAGAGCAATAGTAACAAAAACAGTATGGTATTGGCACCAAAACAGATGGGTAGACCAATGGTACAGAATTGAGGACACAGAGACTAATACATGTAATTTCAGCTATCTTATATTGGACAAAGGTGCCAAAAATGTACAGTGGAGAAAGGACAGCCTCTTCAACAAATGGTGCTGGGAAAGCTGGAAATCCATATACAACAAAATGAAATTAAACCCCTATCTCTCACCATGCACAAAATTCAATTCAAAGTGGATCAAGGACCTAGGAATTAGACCAGACACAATACGCCTAATAGAAGAAAAAGTAAGCTCCAATTTCCAACATGTCAGATTAGGCCCCAAGTTCCTTAATAAAAATCCTGTAGCACAAGAATTAGTATCAAGAATTAATGAATGGGATAGATTCAAACTAAAAAGCTTCTTCTCAGCAAAAGAAACAATCAGTGAGGTGAACAGAGAGCCAAATAACTGGGAACAAATATTTAATACATGCACATCAGACAGAGCACTAATTTCTAGAATGTATAAAGAACTCAAAAAACTCAACACCAAAAACCCAAATATCCCAATAAATAAATGGGCCAAAGAAATGAACAGACACTTCTCAGAAGAAGATATACAATCAATCAACAAATACATGAAAAAATGCTCAACATCACTGGCAACTAGAGAGATGCAAATCAAAACTACCCTACGATATCATTTCACACCATTCAGAATGGCAGCTATTAAGAACACAAACAACAATAAATGTTGGAGAGGATATGGGGAAAAAGGCACGCTCATGCATTGCTGTTGGGACTGCAAAATGGTGCAACCATTATGGAAAGCAGTATGGAGATTTCTTGGAAAACTGGGAATGGAACCACCCTATGACCCAGTCATCCCACTCCTGGGTCTATTCCCAGGGGACTTAAAAACAGCATATTACAGTGACACAGCTATCTCAATGTTTGTAGCTGCACAATTCACAATAGCTAGGTTGTGGAACCAACCTAGATGTCCCTCAGTAGATGAGTGGATTAAGAAAATGTGGTATATACGTACAATGGAATTTTATTCAGCAATAAAAGAAAATAAAATAATGGCATTTGCAGGTAAATGGATGAAGTTGGAGGACATAATGCTAAGTGAAGTTAGTCTCAGAAATCCAAGTACCAAATGTTTTCTCTGATATAAGGAGTCAGAGTCACAGCGGTGTTGGGTTTCGGGGTACTTAGGAAGATTAGAGGAGCACTAGAGTGGTCAAAGGGGAGGGAGGAGAAGGGAGGGAGATAGGAGGGTATGGGGTGGTGAAAAAAAGGGGGGGAGGTATAATAAGATGGATATCGTTATCCCAAATGCATGATTGAAGACTTGAATAGTATGAATATACTTTGTATACACAGTGTTATGTGAAAAGAGGCTCTATGTGTGTATTAGGAACAGTAATGCATTCTACTAGAATGGCCAATGGGGAGGGAGGGGAAGGGAGGGGCAAAAGGGTGAAGGAAAAAAAAAAGATGGATATCATTACCCTAGGTGCATGTATGACGTCACGAATGGTGTGAATATACTTTGCGTACAACCAGAGATTTGTAAAACAGTGCTCTATATGTATAATATGAAATGTAATGCATTCTGCTGTCATTTATAACATCTTAGAATAAAAAAAATTAAAAAATAAAAAAACTAGATGTTCACTAGGAAAACTTGGTCTTCTAGATTTTTCTTTACATACAAACTACTTTAAAAAAATCAAGATTATATGACACATTTTTAGCAAAAATTACTTATCATGTAAGTAATTACTTATAAGTAATTTTCACAATTCTGTAATAGCTATAGAATATTACATTGGACAGCCATACTGTTTTTGTAACTAGGACCAATTTGACTTGTTCTTCTAATTTTTCACTATTATACACAATACAATGTTGTCCTGAGCCCTTTAAAATACCCCCTGTCCTCAGATGTAGGCCTTAAGAGCTATTCTTTCTTTACGCTATGAGAATCTCTGTGGTTTACCACAAGGTTTGTAAGCCCAGACTTCTAGTCGGCTCAATGAAGAGGAAAAGTAAGGCAGGCAGCGAGGCCTCTGGCTCCCAGAGGGGCGGCCAGGCCGCTGCACACTACCACCTCCATGTCCAACATCACACCACTCACCTAGAGCTCCCTTCGCTTTCCCCATAGCCACCAGGATGTGGACCCATCTCTTTCTTCCCTCTTTGGCTGTCATATTGAAAACATTTCTTATCTAAAAGACAAAATGCCTCATCAATAGGACACCTCAAGAGAACTCTGAGGTAAAGAATGAGCGGGGATGTGCTGGCTCACCCACACAGGTTTGGTGTGGGGCCCAGCACCTCCATCTGCAAGCACAGGAACAAACTCCCCAATCGAAATCTCTCTCTGGAGCATTTCCTCAGAAACTGGTTGGAAATAAGACTCTCTCCTCCTATTTCACAGGGTTATTAGGAGAGTCAACTGAGATAATGTTTAAAGGAATTTGCAACTTTATACCTCAATATACCCTATCTTAATAA
>CM046670.1:16745167-16782143 GCA_025594165.1 Tamias sibiricus | reverse complement strand
AGTATCAAGAGGGTGCGGAGATACCAGAGGGAACTTCTGAGTTGGTGTCAAAGGAAACTTCAAGTCCAGTGAGACTGAATACAAGGGGAAGCTTTAATCAGGAAAAGAAAAGAAGGTAGGGAGCTTCACCTCCAGGTAAAGGACTAGGAATTGAACCTGGGGTGCCTTACCACTGAGCTACACCCTAATCCTTTTTATTTCTTATTTTGAGATAGGGTCTTGTTAGGTCACCAGGGTTGACCTCAAATGTGATCCTCCTACCTCAGCCTTCCCAAATCTCTGTATTACAGGCATGCGCCACCGCACCCAGCAGGAAAGAAACTTTTATCAGTGTAGCCACACGGGGAAGGCAAGGGGATGCATGTCCTTAGCCTGTCAAGGGCGGAGTAGGAGGTGCGTATCAGAAGGAGGTCTATGCCCTTGACCTGGCAGTGTCATCTGAAAGCGGACCTGGATTAGTTGGCCATGTATATTGCAACCACTAAAAAGAGAAGTATAATTGATATATATCCCTGCCTGGTTTGTGTGTTTACACATTGTACATCTACCTGTGTTAAAAACAAAACAAGGGCTGGGGTTGTGGCCTAGCATGTGTGTGACCCACGTTTGATCCTCAGCACCTCGTAAGAATAAAGGCATTTTGTACAACTAAAAATAAATAAATAAATATTTAAAAAACAAAACACATTGGCATTACTTTTGCTTTAACTACTTGATTGTCTTAAAGAAATAAACTGCAGGGGGGAGGGCGGGAAATGGGCACATGCAATCCTTCACATGTGCAGGGGTACCTGCCTAGTTACCACCTCCAGTGCTTCCTGCCTTTGTGCAGATCAAGGTTTCTAACTGAAACCATCTTTCTTCTGCTTGAAGAATTCTTCTTACTGATTCTTGTGGTGCAGGTAAACAGATTCTTTCAGATTTCACGATGTCTAAAAAGTCCTGCGTTTTTGAATATTTTTTGAATATATGTCACTAGGCAAAGAATTGTAGGGTAGCTGGCATGGTGGCACATGCCTGTAAGCCCAGCAGCTTGGGAGACTGAGGCACGAGGGTCAAAAGTTTGAGTTCAGTCTCAGCAGTTTAGCAAGGCCCTAGGAAACTTAGCGAGACCCTGAATCAAAACAAAAAATAAAGGGCTAGGAGTGTTGCTCAGTGGTTAAGTGCCCCTGGGTTCAATCCCTGATACAAAAAAAAAAAAGAAGAAGAAGAAAGAAGAAGGAGAAGGAGAAGGAGAAGGAGGAGAAGGAGAGGAGAAGGAGAGAAGGGAGGAGGGAGAGGAGAAGGAGAAGGAAGGAGAAGGAAGGAAGAGGAGAGAAAGGAGAAGGAGAAGGAAGGAGAAGGAGAAGGAGAGGAAGAGAAGGAGAAGGAGAGGAGAAGGAAGGAGAGAAGGAGAGAAGGAAGGAAGAGAGGAGAAGGAGAAGGAGAAGGAGAAGGAGAAGGAGAAAGGAGGAGAAGGAAGGAGAAGGAGAGAAGGAGAAGGAGAAGGAGAAGGAGAAGGAGAAGGTGAGGAGAAGGAGGAGAGGAAGAAGGAAAGGAAGGAAGGAGAAGGGAAGGAGAAGGAGAAGAAAGGAGAAGGAAGAAGGAGAGGAGGAAGGAAGGAAGGAAGGAGGAGAAGGAAGGAGAAGGAGAAGGAGAAGGAGAAGGAGAAGGAGAAGGAGAAGGAGAAGGAGAAGAGAGAAGGAGGAAGAGAAGGAGAAGGAGAAGGAGAAGAAGGAGAAGGAAGGAAGGAGAGAAGGAAGGAGAAGGAGAAGGAGAAGGAGAAGGAAGGAGAAGAGAAGGAGAAGGAGAAGGAAAGGAGAAGGAGAAGAAGGAGAAGGAGAAGGAAGGAGAGGAGAAGGAGAAGGAGAAGGAGAAGAAGGAGAAGGAGAAGGAAGGAGAAGGAAGGAGAAGGAGAAGAGAAGGAGAAGGAGAAGGAGAAGAAGGAGAGGAGGAGAAGGAGAGGAAGGAGAAGGAGAAGGAGAAGGAGAAGGAGAAGGAGAAGAAGGAGAAGGAGAAGGAGAAGGAGAAGAAGAGAAGGAGAAGAAGGAGAAGAAGGAGAAGGAGAAGGAGAAGGAGAAGGAGAAGGAGAAGGAGAAGGAGAAGGAGAAGGAGAAGGAAGGAAGGAAGGAGAAGGAAGGAAGGAGAAGGAGAAGGAGAAGGAAGGAGAAGGAGAAGGAGAAGGAGAAGGAAGGAGAAGAGGAGAAGGAGAAGGAGAGAAGGAGAAGGAAAGAAGGAGAAGGAGAAGGAGAAGGAGAAGGAGAAGGAAGGAAGAAGGAGAAGGAGAAGGAGAAGGAAGGAGAAGGAAGAGAAGGAGAAGGAAGGAGAAGGAAGGAGAAGGAGAAGAAGGAGAAGGAGGAGAAGGAGAAGGAGAAGGAAGAAGGAGAAGGAGAAGGAGGAGAGGAGGAAGGAAGAAGGAAGGAGAAGGAGAAGGAGAAGAAGGAGAAGGAAAGGAGAAGGAGAAGGAGAAGGAGGAAGAAAGGAGAAGGAGAAGAAGGAGAAGGAGGAGAAGGGAAGGAAGGAGAAGGAGAAGGAGAAGAGAAGGAGAAGGAAGGAAGGAGAAGAAGGAGAAGGAGAAGGAGAAGGAGGAAGGAGAAGGAAGAGAAGAAGAGAAGGAGAAGGAAAGGAGGAAGGAGAAGGAGGAAGAAGAAGAAGAGAAGGAGAAGGAAGAAGGAGAAGGAGAAGAGAAGAAGGAGAAGAAGAGAAGGAGAAGGAGAAGGAGAAGGAGAAGGAGGAAGAGGAGGAGAAGGAAGGAGAGAAGGAGAAGGAAGAAGGAGAAGGAGGAAGGAAGGAAGGAGAGGAGAAGAGAAGGAGAAGGAAAGAGAAGGAGAAGGAGGAAGGAGAAGGAGAAGGAGAAGGAGAAGGAGAAGGAGAAGGAGAAGGAAGGAGGAGGAGAAGGAAAGGAGAAGGTAGAAGGAGAAGGAGAAGGAGAAGGAAGGAAGAAGGAGAAGGAGGAGAAGGAGAAGGAGAAGGAGAAGGAGAAGGAGAAGGAGAAGGAAGGAGAAGGAGAAGGTGAAGGAGAAGGAGGAGAAGAAGGAAGGAGAAGGTGAGGAGGAAGGAGAAGGAGAAGGAGAAGGAGAAGAAGAGAGGAGAAGGAGAAGGAGAAGGAAGGAAAGGAAGAAGAAGGAGAAGGAGAAGGAGAAGGAGAAGGAGAGGAAGAAGGAGAAGGAGAAGGAGAAGAAGGAAGAGGAGAAGGAGAAGGAGAAGGAGAAGGAAGGAGGAAGAGAAGGAGAAAGGAGAAGGAAGGAGAAGGAGGAAGGAAGAAAGGAGAAGGAGAAGGAGAAGGAAGGAGAAGGAGAAGGAGAAGGAGAAGGAGAAGGAGAAGGAGAAGGAAGGAGGAAGGAGAAGGAGAAGGAAGGAGAAGGAGAAGGAAGGAGAAGGAGAAGGAAGAAGAAGGAAAGGAGAAGGAGAAGGGAAGGAGAAGGAGAAGGAGAAGGAAGGAGAGGAGAAGGAGAAGGAGAAGGAGAGGAGAAGGAGAAGGAGAAGGAGAAGGAGAAGAGAGAAGGAGAAGGAGAAGAAGGGAGAAGGAGAAGGAGAAGGAAGGAGAAGGAAGGAGAAGGAAGGAGAAGGAGGAAGGAGAAGGAAAGGAGAAGGAGAAGGAGAAGGAGAAGGAAGGAGAAGGAGAGGAGAAGGAGAAGGAGAAAGGGAGAAGGAAGGAGAAGGAGAGGAAGGAGAAGGAAGGGAAGGAGAAGAGGAGGGAGAAGGAGAAGGAGAAGGAGAGGAGAAGGAGAAGGAGAAGGAAAGGAGAAGAAGGAGGAGGAAAGGAGAAGGAGAAGGAAGGAGAAGGAGAGGAGAAGGAAGGAGGGAGAAGGAGGAGGAGAAGGAGAAGAGGAAAGGAGAAGGAGAAGGAGAAGGAGAAGGAGAAGGAGAAGGAGAAAGGAAAGGGAGAAGGAAGGAGAAGGAGAAGGAGAAGGAGAAGGAGAAAGGAGAAGGAAGGAGAAGGAGAAGGAAGGAGAAGAGAGAAGGAGAGGAGAAGGAGAAGGAAGGAGAAGGAGAAGGAGAAGGAAGAGGAAAGGAGAAGGAGAAGGAAGGAGGAAGAGAAGGAAAGGAGAAGGAGAAAGGAGAAGGAAGGAGGAGGAGAAGAAGGAAGAAGAAAGGAGAAAGGAGAAGGAGAAGGAGAAGGAGAAGGGATGGAGAAGGAGAAGGAAGGAGAAGGAGAAGGAGAAGGAGAGGAGAAGGGAGAAGGAGAAGGAGGAGATGGAGAGAAGAGAGGAAGGAGAAGGAGGAAGGAGAAGGAGAAGGAGAAGGAGAAGGAGAAGGAGAAGGAGAAGAAGGAAGGAGAAGGAGAAGGAGAAGGAAGGAGAAAGGAGAAGGAGAAGGAGAAGGAGAAGGAAGGAGAAGGAGAGGAGAAGGAAGAGAAGGAGAAGGAGAAGGAGAAGGAAGAAGGAGAAGGAAAGAAAGAAAAAAAAGAAAAATTCAGAAAGAATTGAGGGTGGCAATCATTTTCTTTCAGTATCTTCAACACACTGGTCCACTGTTTTCTAGTCTGCATTTTTGGACAGGAAATCTGCTATGGTCTGTATTCTTGCATCTTTGTACCCAATCTTTCTTTTATCCTTATTTCCTGCTTGCTTTTGACACTTCCTCTTTATTGCTGGTTAAAAGAAACCTGATTGACTCTGGTTCCCTTGACAGCCCTCAGTTACCAGCCCCATGTCCTCGACTCAGTGAAGGCACCTGGTCCTGAGGAGTGACCCCTCCTGCAGCCCCACTTTCTCTAGTCGTACACAGGGTTGCTTCATTTCCCTATTTAGAAAGGATCACTGCCTTTTGCTGCCTGGAGATCATTGTCTTTTTTGTTAGATACTGAAGGAGGGAGGGTCACCACAGGACAGAAATTCTCAAACACTAACTGCCTAGCTCGAAATATCTCAAAAAGAAAAAAAAAAAAAAAAAAGAAAAAAAAAAAAAAGAAAAAAAAACCCGCAGCCTCACCCTCACCCCATGAAGCCACGGGAGGAGAACTCATCAGCACCAGGCCTTGGCAGTTCTCTCCTGAAAATATCCATATATGTAACCCTGTGTTTCCAGACCATGGCTGCTTTGTACTGTCCTAATTCTTTTTTTTTTTAATTTTTAAAAATTTTTTATTTGTTCTTTTTAGATATACATGACAGTAAGGTGTATTTTTTCCTTTCTTTTTTTATTTATAATAATAGTATGTATTTCAATTCATAATGCACATATATAGCATCTTTTTACATACAACTGTTTGTATACAAAGTATATAAGTACCATTCAGATCTTCAATCATGCATTTAGGATAATGATATCAATATCATTCAACCACCATTTTTTTCCTTTTCCCCTCTCCCTCCCCCTTGGTCCCTCCCTTTCCCTCCCTTTCCTTTGACCATTCTAGTGTTCCTCTAATCCTCCTATGTACCCCCATCCAACAAAAAAACTGTGAACTAGCCTCCTTATATCAGAGAAAACATTCAGTATTTGGATTTTGGGGATTGGCTAACTTCACTTAGCATTATGTTCTCCAACTTCATCCATTTACCTGCAAATGCCATTATTTTATTCTCTTTTATTGCTGAGTAAAATTCCATTTTGTATATATACCACATTTTCTTTATCTACTCATCTACTGAGGGACATCTAGGTTGGTTCCACAACCTACCTATTGTGAATTGTGCTGCTATAAACATTGAAGTGGCTGTGTCACTGTAATATGCTGTTTTTAAGTCCTTTGGAAACAGACCCAGGAGTGGGATAGCTGGGTCATAGGGTGGTTCCATTCCCACTTTTCCAAGAAATCTCCATACTCTTTTCCATACAGGTTGCACCATTTTGCAGTCCCACCAGCAATGTATGAGTGTGCCTTTTTCCCCACATCCTCTCCAACATTTATTGTTGTTTGTGTTCTTGATAGCTGCCAATCTGACTGGAGTGAAATGAAATCTTAGAGTAGTTTTGATTTGCATTTCTCTAATTGCCAGCGATGTTGAGCATTTTTTCATGTATTTGTTGATTAATTGTGTATCTTCTTCTGAGAAGTGTCTTTTCAATTCCTTAGCCCATTTATTGATTAGATTATGAACCTAGGAATTAGACCAGAGACAATACACCTAATAGAAGAAAAAGTAAGCTCCAATTTACAACATGTCGGATTAGGCCCCAAGTTCCTTAATAAGAATCCTGTAGCGCAAGAATTATTACCAAGAATTAATGAATGGGATAGATTTAAACTAAAAAGCTTCTTCTCAGCAAAAGAAACAATCAGTGAGGTGAATAGAGAGCCAACAAATTGGGAACAAATATTTAATACGTACACATCAGATACTGTCCTAATTCTTTAAGCGTATAAAATTGGATAAAAGATAAGCTGTTTTGCCAGGTGTGATGGTGCACACCTGTAATCCCAGCAGCTTGGGAGGCTGAGGCAGGAGGGTCCCAAGTTTGAGACCAACATTAGCAACTTAGTGAGGTTCTAAAACTTAGTGAGACATGGTCTCAAAATAAAAAATAAAAAGGTCTGGGCATGCAGCTTAGTGGTTAAGTACCTCTAGGTACAATTCCTGGTACCAAAACAAACAAAAAAAAAACCCAAACAAACAAAAAACAAGATAAGCTGTTTCATAAACAAAATAAAATAATTTAAATTGGAGTCTTATAATCAATCAAAGTCATCTCACCTAAATTGGTGACATTTTTGCCATTTTGAGTGGCACATTAAAAAGTGCAACTTGTCCTGCCGGGTGCGGTGGCGCACGCCTGTAATCCCAGCACTTTGGGAGGCTGAGGCAGGAGGATCGCGAGTTCAAAGCCAGCCTCAGCAATGGCGAGGCACTTAGCAACTCAGTGAGACCCTGTCTCTAAATAAAAAATATAAAAAAGGGCTGGGGATGTGACCCAGTGGTCGAGTGCCTCTGAGTTCAATCCCTGGTACCACAAAAAAAAAAAAAAAAAAAAGTGCAACTTGTCCTAACTGATGGCATTTTAGAGGAGATGATAAATAGTAATCACAGCAGAAGTTTCAAACTCTAAGAGAAAACAAAGACAGCACATGAAGAAACATGAAAGGTAAACATGACCTAAGGAAAACCAACAGCTTCATCACACCAAACAACGAACCCTCCAACAAGCTCAAATTTATAAGTGCTTTGAAGGATATTAAGATAAAACCAACAGCACAAAAGCTATTCCAAAAAGATCTTTTATCCAAAGCCTTCTTTTAAAAAAATTTTTATATATGCATATGTAAATTATAAATACATATATGTATGTAAAATTATATATACACATAAATTATATATACATAAAATGTATTTTATGTGTAAATGTTTTCTGTATATATATAAATAATATATACACATTATGCACATGCATATATGTCTTTTTTCTTTTTTTGAGACAGGATCTTGCTAAGTTGCTGAGGATGACCTCAAAGTTAGGATCCACCTCCCTCAGCCACCAAAGTCACTGGGATTATAGGTGTGTGCCACCATGCCCAGCTTAATTTTCATATTTTAAACAGGTATGTAAAATGATTACATAGATCATCTTATCCAAAACCACTCAAGCACTCTCGAAGTCTCAGCCTGCAGCCTGTTGAGCCTGGCTGTCCTACCTGCTCATCCCCCTGTTCAAGGGACAGGCCATCCTTGCTTGGCAAATAGAAGCATTGCAAGAGGGCCCATGCAGTCACAGTCCTTCCCTCCTTGTGGAATGACTGTGAGCCAGGCCCAGCCCATGCCAGGCGGGCAGGACAGCAACCTGGGGCCCCTCTAGCAAGGAGAAACCCAGGATCAGTCTGAGCCACCCCAGCTGAGGGCGTGAAAACTGAGGCTCCCCTCTGGGCTTCAGGGATGACATTAGGAAGTCTTTCATCACTTCCGTACAGTTACAGATTCAGAACAAGCACAGATTCTTTTCATAAGAAAACATTATATTACTGGCTTTTAAAAGTAATTGAATTCTGAAACTTCAAAAACTCTACGTGTTGGTTAACATAAACTTTTTTAAAAAATTATTTTCTTCTTTCCACATTTTTCACTGGTACATTACTGCAGCTGCACCTGACAGGATTTGCTGCTGCATATTCACACATGTGCTCAATTACTGCAAGCTCTTGGGTGGGTATGACTAAGAGGACACGCCACACACAGCAAAGAACGCCCATGTCCTCAGGGGGTCCTGGGAGCCTCAGGAGACCCTTGGCACCCTGGTCTACAGCAGACAGACCTTTTGCTCAGGCCCCAGGGAAGGTTACCTGGAGGGAGAGCCCACGGAAGAGGCCCTGGGTGAGTATGAGCATATTGACGGCCCCAGAGACCTTGGTGTACATGTCCTTGATGCCAATGAGCCAGCAGATGGTGATGATGGCCCAGTGGCAGTGGAGGCCGTATCCTAGGAGAGAAGAAAGGGACTTGGCACCTGCCAGCGTGCTCATGGCAGGAACCCCCAGCTTGCTTGTGCATGGCTCTGGGCTCCGGGTTTAGGGAGTGACATTCTGCTTTCATCACCTCGCCACCTCTGTGTGACTTCCAGGATGACACTTATTCAATGGTATGTACAAGAATTACATAGTGGGGGGGAAACTGGGCTGTTACTCAAATTAAGACTTAAGTGCCTGAAAACTCTTGGCCCTCTGCCCATGCCGGCTCCCATGCCCATGCCTGGTGGTCACCACGAAGGGTCACGCCTGTCCTCACCGTCCTGGAGCGCTCAGCTGCCCTGGCAGTGACACCACGTCCCTCTCCTGGTAACACCTTCTTGCCTTGGTAACAGTGTCTCCTGGATTTGTGGCTCCTGTTGTGGCCTTCCCACCTCCCTGCTGGCCTCTAGCCCTGGGTGACCTCCCTTCCAGCCACGTGCCCTGCTCTTGGCCACTGGCGATCCCTCCTCCAAGAAAGCTTCAAAAACACCAGCCAAATGCAAGGCTCCCCAGCACAAGGCTCACTTGCCACTGCTCTCTGAATTAAACATCAAAGACCTCAGCACCAGCCACCCGCCCCCATGCCTGACCCCACCCACCTCACTGTCCTCACATGGCCTGTGCACCAAGGGCACATGCACCTCGGGCACGCCCAGCCTGGAATGTTCTACTAGACCTGCTCCCACTGCTTGCTCCTCTCCCTTCAGAGTCTCACTCATGCTGCCCCTCCTCAGAGGCCACTTTTGGCCACAGTGTTGAAGGTGGAACCCCTCCTCCTCCTGTCTGTTGAGGAAGGCACACAGCCACTCAGCTAAGTTGCTTAGGGCCTCACTAAGTTGCTGAGGCTGGCCTGGAACTTGCAATCCTCCTGCCTCAGCTTCCAGAGTGTCACTGGGACTACAAGTGTGCAAAGCTGTGCCCAGCTCCTGACCTAAACTCTTGAGGATCACAGATGTTCAACAACACTTGATGGTGAGGGGCTGGTGGGGAGCTCAGGGACAGCAGGTGCTTCACAGGTACAGAGCTCTGGGTTTAATCCCTAGCACCAAAAAGCAAGCCTAACACCAGGACACTTGTAGATGAACAGCACGTGACTGGCAGGAAGAAACATCCACCAGCTGGGTGAAGGCTCTAGGAGGAGCCATGTGCCTAGTCATCGAACCGGACCACCTCCACCTGCTCCTCCTGCCTCAGCCACTCCTGGAACAGGCCTGGGCAGCCTGGCCGTAGCTTCTTCCCCAGGAGCCTTGCCTGCCCCAGCCTAACTCAAGCCTTCCCATCTGTCATTCTCAAGATGAGTTCAAGGAAAGGTAAACAAAGGCAGAGGAGAGGATGAACTGTTGCGGTTTCTCTGCTTTATATTCAACAGAGTCAGAGCTTTCCAGCTACCTGCATCATGATGTGGGTCCTCTTATATCTCAACGAGGTATCATGGAATACTGGAGGGTAAAGCAGACACAGGAGGGTCAGGCGTGTGGCTTTAATGTCTGCAAAAGCCACAGAGCACCATGTGCTGCCCTGAGTGACCAGCCATCAGGACACACAGACGCTGACCCCACTCATCCTCTTGCCCTCGTGGGAGACCAGGCTGTTTCCTCATTTTGCACATTTGTAAGAATGCAGTAACAGAGAAACACAAAGACACTCACAGGGCATGTCACACACATACACACACCATGACACAGCGGGATCCTGCAAATCTTACAATGAAAGACCCACACTCACTTGTATGGTCTTCATACTGCTCTATGTAATGAAAATAGTGAATTGCTTTGTTCTTTGCCTGAAAAAAAAAAAGAAGGAAAATGTTCTCCTAAATCTTTGCGGAGTTTCAAAACTATTTTATAAAGTATTTTATTATAAAAAAAATTCCATCTATGCACCTTAGAAGATAAGGACTTGTGTCTGACACAGAGTTTTCATCTTCTACTAAGTGTCAACAAATAAAAAAATGCACGTACTTTCCCGAAAGCATCCAGCTGCTCGGTGGCCTTCCAAACACCAAAACCTTAAAAAGAAGAAGCAAAACTATGAAAAGGAAAAGGATTCTGACCCAGCCTGTGCCTCGCACCAGCTCCCAGTTTGGGATCTTACAACATTTCATGCACTTCTTCTTTCAACTGCCCACAGAACACCTGCTATGCATAACCAGCCACACAGACAGCCAGAGATCTGCTCATCTGTTCTGAGGCAGTCTAGAGACTTTACATTTAGATACATAACATTATCTTTTATAAATCTCTAATAAAAATTTAAAAAATTAAGTATGCTCTATATTTATGAAAGGCAAATATTTTTGGACACTTGTGGAAAGAGATTAAAATGACCAGAAGGGATGGGGGTAAAATACATTGCTATAGAGTAAAACTATGATTTCAATGGAACTTCCAAGTGAAATTTAGACTTTAATTAACCAGAAAAATAAATCCAACAGTTTTGCAATTTGTAAGTGCTTAACCCTAAGAAATGAGTCTTATCACAAATTACAGAAATGCTTCCATTATTTGCTGCCATCGTTTATTATTTAATTTGAAAAAAGTACTTTGTTTTTAAACTATACACAGGAAAATACAATATGAAAGATATCTAAGACCTGGGATGAAAGGGGCTTGAATTCCAATTTCTAGTTTAAACAAAGTAAACCATGGAAGTCCTAGACGGAAATATGGGTGGACTTACTTATCATTTTCAAATGGAGGCTTTCTAAGCAAAACACAAAACCAGAAGTGATCTAGACTGATACGTTTGCTATATTAAAGTTTAAAACGTCTGTGGATTTTAAAGCTTCGGTATGGAAAAAAAAATTCAAAACTAAGTCAAAATATCTGGTAGTTTACAAAGGGCTCATGTCCTTAACTTACAATCAACAAGGAAAAGAAATCCACCTAATTAAAAATGGGCAAAGCACCTGAACTGACAGATCTCCAAAGTGAAACTTCACTGGCCAATGAACATGCAAAATGGCTTCCACACTCTCCTAACTTAGAGAGTGCAGATGTAAAAGAAGAGAAACGTTTCAGGTACCATATTGACCATCAGAAAAGTCTGATAATACTCAGGGCAAGAATGAGATGGTACATAGAAACATAAATTGATGCAACCTTTGAGGCACACAATCTGGCAACACGCAATCTGGTAATTCTTGCCATTTAAACCTAGTGTGCCAGCAATTTCAAGATATTTCCCCTATTGCTATACTTGCAAAAGTTCAACAAATTCTATGTACGAAAAGGTCAGTGTTTTTTTTTTTTAAATAAATTATACAAATTTGGAAATCAAAAAATATTCAGCAATAGAGATCAGGTAACAAAAATCATGTCTATGCATACACTGGAACACTATGTTAACAGAAGATCTCTGAGGGTAAAACCAAGCAAGAAGAGCAAGGCGCAAAATTCATGGCTATAACATGATCTCTATTAAGCTTTCTGCAAAAAGGCAAAGGGTGATAACATGGACACAAAATTTCTGAAAAGATATTTTTAAAAAGGGACAACAGTAACTACTAAACATGATTTCTTACAGCAACACACTATCATGTGTTTTACTATTGCTTTGAGAGTGTCAATATGAATCAACTAACAGTTTTTTGGTTCTATGTGAACACATTTCAAAAACAAAATGTTCAGTAGGGAAACTTTAAAGAAAAGTCTAAAGAAGAAAATTTAAATGATTGGCAAACCTGCTAACCCATGTAAACACTTATCAGTGTATAGTCTTCTAGTTTTTTCTTTGCATATAAACCACTTTAAAAAATCACGATCATGAGACACAATTCTTTAATGGCTATAGAATATTACACTGGAGGGCTGAGGTTGTGGCTCAGAGGTAGAGCGCTCACCTGGCATGTTTGAGGCACTGGGTTCAATCCTCAGAACCACATAAAAAATAAAGATATTGTGTCCACCTATAACTAAAAAATAAATTTAACAAAAAAGAATATTACATTAGACAGCTATACTGTTTTTGTAACTAGGCCTGATTGTACTTGTTCTTCTGATTTTTTCGCTATTATACACAGTACAATAGTATCTTAAGCCCTTTAAAATATCCCCTTTCCCCAGATGTAGGCCTTAAGAGCTATTCTTTCTTTACTCTCTGAGAAGCTTTATGGTTTACCACAAGTTTGTGAGCCCAGACCCCTAGACAGCTCAATGAGGAGGAAAGTGAGGCCGGTAGCACAGACCCTGGCTCCTAGTGGGGCGACCAGGCCCTACATACCACCACCTCCGTGTCTAGCATCATACCACTCACCTGCAGCTCCCTTCCCATTCCCCACAGCCACCACGACATGGACCAATCTCTTTCTTCCCTCTTTGGCTGTCATATTGAAAACATTTCATACCTAAAAGACAAAATGCCTCGTTAATAGGACACCTGAAAAGAACTCTGAGGTAGAAGACAGGGACCCGCTGGCTCACCCACACAGGGTTGGTGTGAGGCCCAGCACATCCAGTCTGCAAGCACAGGAACAAACTCCCCAGTTGAAAGCTCCCTCTGGAGCATTTTCTCAGAAACAGACCGGAAAATAAGACTTTCTCCTCCTATCTCACAGGTTCATTAGGAGAGTCAACAGAGATAACCTTTAAAGCAATTTATAACTACACAACTCAATATACCCTATCTTAATGAATGTACACAGGAAAGAAAAAAACTGTAGATTAAACTTTGAAATAGTTTAACACTGATTCTAAGACATATTCCAGTATCAGAGACACGAAAGTATCTTAGAAATGATGGAATGCAACATAAAGAAATAACTTCGCAGGACTGGACTGCTATGTTAAGGATTAGGCTTAAACAAGAATACAGAATTTGGAAATACCTGTTTATTATGAACTTCATAAAAATCTCCAATTTTTTTTCAGCCTATTTTAAAGGCCAGGAACTATGAAACTATTAACTAAACTGCTTAAATGACAGCTGGCCCCTTTCCTTCCTGGGAAGGAGTTTAAGGAAAAGAAGGCCAAGTCCACATTTGTGAATGATCTTATAGGAAACAACCTACATATGAAAGACTCTTTCAGTGGGATTAACTTTCAAAAAGGTATGAACTGGGTTGGGTGCAGGGGCATGCACCTGAAATCCATGTGACTTAGGTGACTGGAGCAGGAAGAAGGCAAGGTCAAGGCCAGCCTGGGCAACTTATCAAGACTCTTCTCAAAATAGAAAGTAAAAAGGGCTGGGGATGTAGCTCAGTGGCAGAGCACTTGCCCAGAATGCACACGGCCCTGGGCTCAATCTCTAGAATTGGGGGGGGGGGGGGGGTGGAAATAACATACAATGGGATACAAACATAAATACTTGTAAATATATTTTAAATTCCATAATGTAACTGATATTGAAGAAACAATACACATATTCAGAGAGGCTTTGTCACAAATTGATATATTGATTATTCCACATTTGGGGGGTACTGGGGATTGAACTCAAAGGCACTTGACCACTGAGCCACATCCCCAGCCCTTTTCTGTATTTTATTTAGAGATAGGGTCTCACTGAGATACTTAGCACCTCACTTTTTCTGAGGTTGTCTTTGAACTCACAATCCTCCTGCCTCAGCCTCCCAAACCGCAGGTGTGTGCCACTGCACGTGGCTCTGTCCCACATTATTAAACGCTGATTAAATGCGCAGTGCAAGCTCAAAGGAACACTGGCTGTTAGAGAATGCCCTGGAAAGGGAGGTTCAAGTACACTTGATACAGGATCTGTGAACAGCCCAGAGACCACGGCCCCATCCAAACTGGACACTGGCCATAACCTGAGGCTCTCTGCCCCTGCCCCTGCTCCTCCCAACCTGCTCCCTGATTGTGTCCTAGACACAACTGGTGTACAGCTCAACAAGAGGCAACCATGTAGCACACTCTAGCTCTGGGAAGGAGGAACTTAACATAATCTCCAAATTCTGCTACTGAATTTGCTCCATCACAAGACATCAATTTCATAGTCCCCTAAAAATCAAGGCAGCAATGGGGCCCATCCATATCAAGGAACTGAACTTCAAATCTTGTTTATTCCTCCCTCAACTTGAGTCTGTGTCTGAGAAAGGGCTGCAACCACAGCTTTGCTCAGCTCCTCCTGCCCACCCCCACCCCACCCACCCACGGCAACCTCTCCAGAGGCCCCTGGGAGTTGAACTCAGCAGCCTACCTTGAGTATCATGGTATCAAAGTCCTCATAGGTTTCTACAAGGAGAAAACAAAAAGCACACAGATAAAAGTGTCCGAGCTGCTCATGCGTGACAGCATTTCCCAGGGGCCGTCAGACTTCTAATGGGAAGAACATGAGCTCTCTGGTGGCGCTCTCCAGGCCATGCCCCAGTTCCCATCATCCATGGGGACTGCCTGCCTGACTTCGTAAGCTCAGCCATGACTCCCTGACTGCAGCCTACACCTCTCCAGCTCCCCGCTGCCGGCTCCTGAGACACAGGTTCCTGGAACCCCAGACACCTCCAGAGCCTCCATCGCTGGTGAGACATGGGTTCCTGGAACCCCAGACACCTCCAGAGCCTGCATCGCTGGTGAGACATGGGTTCCTGGAACCCCAGATACCTCCATCACCTCCATCGCTGCTTTCTCATCTGGGGTCTTCATGGCCTCTCCCATTCAAAGAGACACCAAAGACCCTCATTCCTAACAGATCTCGCCAATGTCCTCAACTCCTACACTTTTGTCTCTGCTGCACTCTCCAGGCCAGAACCTAGGCAGCTGTCTGGTGACCAGGGGCCTGCTAGTGCTGCCGGGAGAGATCAGAGCCAGGCCCACACTCGGCCACTCTCAACTCCAGGTCTGACTCGCTCGGGAACTCCCTGCTCCTCGGCTCGCAGGTTCCCTTAGCTCAGTCTCCGCTCACCACCACAGCTGTTTGAAACACTCTCCAATTCTCTTATTTTTACTTATTACAGAAAATCTCAATTACACAATAGGAGAGCAGAATAAAAGCTGTACCCAGCAGTCAGCTCCAACAGTGGTTAGCTCAGGGCCAATCTTCTTTCCTGGACTTCCCTAGTCCCACCCACTGGGCAATTCTGAAGCCAGTGCCCAGTGCCACATTCTCATCAAGAAATATTCTGGTGGCCGTGTTTACCAATGCCTCCATCTGGCTTGATGACTCCTGACCGAAACCACCAGATACCAGGTGACCTCCCCACCTTTCCACCCCCACTGCACAGGCTCACCCAAACCTGCACCCTGCCCCTGCTGGCTAACACAGCTCATCTGTCCGGACTCTGGATCTGGTCACTGGGGACTTGGCTCGTGGGTATGTCCTCTCCCTCCCAGACCTCCACCCTCCTGGCTGAAGCCTGCTGCCCGCTCTAGGCACGCTCACCCCATCCTCTCCAGCTCAACCGTTCCTCCACTTTGAGCCAAACTCCTGTTTGCTTCCTCCTCTCCCACTCACTGGCAAGAGCAAGATTTTCAGGTGAATTTTCCTTGTTTGGGGAGAGGGAAGTTCTGTTTTCTAACTCAGCCTAAGTGTCGTCAATTTTTATTTCATGTTTGCTTTTAAGAAAGCTTAATGACAGCTCTCTAGTCTCTCAACTCTGTTGTTAAATGGCACTCCAAGCCTGAGGCCACGTGTGTTTGGGAAACACTGTGCCCCACAGATCGGTAATGCACACCACCATTTCTAAGGCATCTGCTAAGGCACGGGGACCCAGGGCTTTCCATCCTGTTGGAGGAACACTTCCTGGTTTTGGGCCTCTAGTATGCCACAAAGTACAGCTGGGATAACAATGTGGAAAGTTAGTCAAAGAGGTCAAATCATTTTTTGGAAAAGGTTACTCTAAACAGACAAGTAAACAATAAAATCATTTCCAGAAACACGGCAGGACGACAAGTCCTCTACCCAAAGGTGAACCAGGACTCTGCTATCTCCATTGGGACCAGGGTCTGGGGGACCGAGACTGAGGCCACCCCATGTGTTCCCAATCCAGCCTCGCTCCTTTTCACTTTCATCTTCCTCTTCCTGTCCCACTCTTCCCTCTGCTGGAGCATGTCGGCCGCCACCTGCTCCTACTCCTCCTTGCTCCTCTGGGTAATGGTCTGCACTGCTCCATTTCTCATGAGAGGGGCATTCAGACCCGGCCACAGGAAGCCATAGCACCCTGGAGAGATAAGAATATAGGTAAGTGCAGGAGCCCTGTTTGGGGATTGGCTTGAATTGCGGTTGACTATGAGCCGTGGAGATTTGGCCTTTGTCGCCACCCGTAGTCTCACGGGATTGTTGCGTGATCTCGAGTGACTTGGCCGAAATTGCTGATCGAGTCAGCGCCATTTTAGGGTGTGTTTTTTGGCGTGTGTTAGTCGTTATTAGAACCAGAGAGAAAAGTTATCAGAATAAAAAGCTGTTTGTCTCCAGTTTGCTTCTGAAGTTCTTCCCGCGGCTCCGTTGCTTCAAGCGCTTCAGGCAGCAACAGGTGGCGGCCCGTACGGGGAACTTCGGAGCGGACAGGTAAGAACTGAAAGGTCTCTAAAGATGGGTTCGAATATAACTGAATCCCAAGTGATAGAGGCTATGCAAAGACTCCTTGATATACCTGACTCTGTTCTCAGTGAGGAGTATATAGACAAAAGTGAAAGTGATCAAAAAAGTGTAGATTCCACTGGGCCAACTGAGACCAGTAAAGAGAGTATTAGAAGAGACCCAAAAATGACAAAAATCCAAGCTATTAAAGCTATTCGGAAGTTATTGGCGAAAGCTGAAGGATACTTGCTCTCACTGGAACCTGGGCCTCAGGATATTGCTGTCAGTGAAATTAGCAGTGGTGAGGAATCTAGTAAAAGTGATCCTGAGAAAATGAGGAAAAAGAAATTTAAAAAGACCGAGAAAAAGGTCCGTCAGGCAGAGGAGTCACTTGTGGAAGTGACTACTCCCCCATGGGTGGAATCCATTACAGAAAATATGAAGGGTATTACTAGGCATTTGCATACCCTAGAAACAGAAATAAAAAGTCTTTCTGATCGCTTATGCGCCCTCGAGGACAACTCACAGATACATTGGGAACCGCCAGCATTTGAAAAGAAAAATGGACAGAGTGTCCATCAGTCAGTAGATTTCAAAACTATAAAAAATCTCAAAGAGGCAGTAATGACTTATGGGCCCCCAAGCTCCTTTCACGTTGAGTATGCTGGAGTCCCTTAACACCTTTAGCTTAACCCCCTCAGACTGGAAAAGTCTATGTAAAGCAACATTAAGCGGGGGGCAATTCTTGGTTTGGCGATCGCAATTCCAAGAACTTTGTATAGAAACGGCTAAAAGAAACGCAGCTGCAGGGTTTGAAAACTATAATATAGACATGCTCACAGGAGAAGGGCAATTCGCAGACTTACAGGCTCAAACAGATTATGACCCAGATATATATGCTCAGATAAATGCAGCTGCCTTAGAGGCATGGAAAACTGTACAAGGACCTGGGGATCTACAAGGTAGCTTGTCAAAAGTGATTCAAGGACCTAATGAGCCATATGCCGACTTTGCTGATCGACTTTTGAGAACTGCAGGTAGTGTGTTTGCAGATGTTGACCAAGCTATGCCTTTAGTTGTTCAATTAGCTTATGAAAATGCAAATAAATGGTGCCAAGCAGCCATCAGGCCATGGAGAACTAAAAAGGATCTTTCCGTATATATACAACTATGTAAAGATATAAATGGCGCCTTTGTCACAGGAAATGTGATTGCAGCCTCAATGAGAGGTACTTCCTCTCGAAATTTCACAAAGGCTAAACGTAGACATTATAATCAATCAGGATATTCCAGGCAAAATTATCATAATCAATCAGGCAATTCTAGGCAAAATCCCAAAAGAGAAATAAGATCAAGCTCATACCGTGCCCCAGGCCGCTGCCCCAGGTGTAAAAAGGGAAATCATTGGGCCAATAAATGCTATTCAAAATTTGACATCCATGGAAATCCTTTGTTCAGGAATTCAAAAAACGGGGCACGGGGCCCAGTACCCCGGGGCCCACAAGTGTACGGGGCATTGCAGAAGGAGTATCCTCAAGCATCCACTCAGATGCTTCCCCGACACAATCCCTACTACCCATCCACTCCCTCGCCAGAGGAACAAGAGGAAATGCAGGATTAGACCTCTGTTCCACCGCCCGAATAGTGTTAACACCTGAAATGGGGGTTCAACTGATTCCCACAGGAGTCAGGGGACCTCTTCCCTCAGGGACTGTAGGACTTATTATCGGGCGTAGTCCTAAAAGCTTATTAGGTTTGCAAGTGACCCCAGGTGTAATAAACTCAGACTACAAAGGGGAAATAAAAATAATGCTTAGCTCACCCCAAAGTGTAAGTTCTGTTAATCAAGGAGATAGAATTGCTCAGTTGCTTCTCCTTCCCAATTTACATAATTCATTTAAAATGGGTATGCCTCAAGAAGGGAACAATAGAGGATTTTGTTCCACTGACTCAAGTCCCATGGCTTGCTGGGTTCGAGACTGTTCAAGGAGGCCTATGTGTAAAATAAAAATCCAAGGAATAGAAATGGAGGGATTAATAGATACTGGAGCTGACTCTTCCATTATTAATTTATGCCAATGGCCCAAGCACTGGCCTCTGCAAAAAGCTTCAACCAGTTTAAGAGGCTTGGGATATAATAACCTCCCAGATAAAAGTGCCGTAATTTTAAAATGGGAGGATGATGAAGGCCATAAAGGAACATTTCAGCCTTATGTTTTACCTAATCTACCGGTTACTTTATGGGGAAGAGATATTTTGCAACAAATGGGAGTACACCTTGCAACCAAGCCTGCAGATGTTAAATGTGAAAACCTACAGGGTAATCTTAACCATAAAAGAACTCATTATCAAAAAGTACAGAGTAATCTTAACCCTAAAAGTAATCATTGTCATAAAGGAAAAAGATATTTTTTTTCGGGGCCACTGAGAAAATAATTTTGAAAATACCATGGCTTTCTGATAAGCCAGTGTGGGTCCCTCAGTGGCCCCTATCTAAAGAGAAATTACAAGCGGCCCACCAATTAGTTCAGGAACAATTAGAAGCAGGTCATATAGAACCTTCCACCTCTCCCTGGAATTCCCCCATATTTGTGATCAAGAAAAAGTCAGGAAAATGGCGATTATTACATGATCTTAGACAAATCAATAAAACCATGCAAGTTATGGGGCCTACTCAACCTGGACTTCCTAGTCCCGCAGCTATTCCAAAAAATTTCCATCTTATTACTCTTGATATAAAGGATTGCTTCTTTTCTATTCCCCTACATCCTCTGGATGCCCCCAGGTTTGCTTTTTTCCGTTCCTTCTATGAACAATAATGGCCCTGATCAGAGATATCAATGGAAGGTTTTACCACAGGGAATGGCTAATAGCCCCACCATATGCCAAATATATGTGGACAAGGCTATCCAACCCATTAAAAATAAATATCCAAATCTCATGTGTCTACATTACATGGATGATATTTTATTGGCCCACCCTAATCAAAAAATCTTATTTAATATATTCAGTGATGTGGTAGAAAATTTAAAAAAAATATGGATTATATATAGCAGAAGAAAAAGTTCAAACCAGATCTCCCATATTATATTTAGGATTTAAAATCATGGATACTTTTGTTAGACCCCAAAAAATTTTAATAAATAAAGAACATCTGACCACCCTCAATGATTTCCAAAAACTACTGGGAGACATTAATTGGCTTCGCCCTACACTAAATCTCACTACTGGCCAACTAAAACCTTTATTTGACATCCTTCGTGGAGATCCTGATCCATCTTCACCACGAACATTGACTCCTGATGCTAGGAAAGCTTTAAAATTAGTAGAAAAAGCCATCGAAGGAGCTCATTGTGATAGATTTGATTTAACTCAACCGCTGATGTTGATTATTATTTCTTCACAATATACACCCACAGGAGTATTTTGGCAACAAGGGCCTTTATTATGGATACATTTGCCCGTCTCTCCTAAAAGTATAATTGAATCTTATACCTCCATGGTGGCTAAACTTATTCTTCAAGGACTTAAGACTTCTACTAAAATATTTGGCATTCACCCTGCTACTATTATTACTCCCTATTCATCATCACAGATTGAATACTTATGCTTCAATGATAATGATTGGGCTATAGCTAAATGCTCTACTTCTGCAAATTTTGATAATCATCTTCCTAAGTCCCCTATATTATCTTTTTGTATTAATCATCCTATTATATTTCCACAGGTAATAAAAAATCAACCTATTCCTAAGGCATTTAATGTATTTACAGATGGGTCCTCAAATGGTACTGCTACAGTAGTCACTAAAAAAGAAAATATGACTTACATAACTGCACACAAATCAGCTCAACTAGTGGAACTGGAAGCTGTGGTAAGAGCTCTGGAAAATTTTAGGGACCAGCCCGTAAACATTTTTTCAGATAGCCACTATATTGTACAAGCCGTCCCAAAATTAGAGTTAGCAGGACCAATAGCACCTCATACTCCAGCCTTTAAATTGTTTTATCAAATACAAAAACTTTTGTGGGCAAGAAAAGAACCTCTATTCGTAGGCCATATTAGAGCACATACTAATTTGCCTGGTCCCCTCCATGAAGGTAATCAAAAGGCTGATGAACTTACAAAAACAGTATTTATACTTTCAGCGCTACAACAAGCTACTTTATTTCATTCCCAGTTTCATGTCAACAGCACCACCTTGCAACGTAGGTTTAAAATCACAAAGGAGCAAGCCAGAACAATTGTAAAAGATTGTAAATCTTGTATGACACATTTGCCCAATCCTCATTTCGGGAGTTAACCCTAGAGGACTAATGCCCAATCATTTGTGGCAGATGGATGTTACTCATGAGCCAAGTTTTGGAAAATTGCGATTTATTCATGTGACTATAGATACATGTTCAGGCATGATTTTTGCTTCCTTACATTCTGGAGAAAAAGTTAAAAATGTTACATCTCATTGTTTGCAAGCTTTTGCTGCATTGGGCATCCCCAAAATGCTTAAAACAGATAATGGCCCCGCATATACGTCCTCATCTTTCAAGCAGTTTTGCGCAAAATTCAATATATCCCATAAAACAGGCATCCCATACAATCCTCAGGGTCAGGGCATTATTGAAAGAGCAAACCGAACACTGAAAATTATGTTATTAAAACAAAAAGAAGGAAATTGGAAAAGTCCTAAGGACAGATTGGCAGTTGCCCTGTTTACCTTAAATTTTCTAACTTTAGACTCTAATGGTTATTCTGCTGGAGACAGACATTGGAATCCACACCAACAACATAAACCTTTGGTTTACTGGAAGGATGTTCTTTCAGGTACATGGAAGGGTCCAGATCCAGTATTAATTTGGGGAAGAGGATCTGTTTGTGTTTTTCCAAAAGACGAATCCTCTCCAATATGGATACCATCTAGATTAATAAAACAGGTACCACATCAAAATGATCAAGATGAAGTTATTGAAGAATCAAGATTAATAAAAAAGGTACAAAATCAAGAGGACCAAGATGAAGGTACAGAATGATTCCCTCAAAAGAGTCTTTCAAAATATTTCACAACTTAAGTGTCATTTCTCCCGGCCGGGACAAGGAGATCTCTCTTTAGTGTGCACACAATTGTTTTTTTTTTTTTTTTTTCTTTTTATACATGTCTTTATGTCTGTACATTTGTCTACATTTCATGTTAATGTGACGTCACAAATATATGTTTGTATGCTTGTTCGTCTGTCCAGTGTGACGTCACAAAGAACAAAGCGCTTATGAAAAAGAAAAATATATATATATATGGATCCAAATAACTTTAATTCATTTTAGGTTAAGAGTATTCATTTTAGGTAAATAATTTTATAAATGAAGGTACTTTCAATTTTGATTTATAGGTGTCCCTGGGACTTCTCTTTAGCAAACAAATATGACTAGTGCTATATAACCTGATATTTTGGTGTTTTGACTTAAGATTGTTTATTTGTTATTAACTTCATTTGTTTAATAGCTCATTAATTTCAATTATCTCAACAGGTAAAAAATTGCTCTGTATACAGAGACTCAAGGGTTCCAGCTCACAAATTATTTCTCTCAAGTGCCTTTACCTTTTCTTTAATCTATCTTTAATGCAGTAATTACCCTCAGTCTTTCTTTGTTTTGTTCTAAATATGACATTTTTCCAACTTATGTTTGTAAAAGCTCAACCAGCGATGTATGTGAACAAAAATCAACTTTAATTTTCTAATCTAATTATTCTATTTTGTAGTTTGACAACTCGCCTCTTGACTCAGTGCTGCAATAGCACTGCCTTTCCTTTAATAATTGATGCTTGAGTTTCTAGGTAGCGGGCCCTGAAGATTTGCCGGTGGCATTGTCTAAACATAAAAAAGACGTCTGCTGCTCAAACATCAAACAACCTCACCAACAGTGTGGCCTCTGCTCTACATGCATGGGGCCTCCTACATCAACATGTTATAACAAATGGACATTTTGATCTTTCATTGTTTGGGACTTTACGGGACAATGCCTTGCGGGTATTTGTCTAGAGAATTCAGTGTGTTACTTGATGGAACTTAGGGCAGCTGATTTGTTTAAACAATTTTGATATGCTATGCAATTTGGCTCATCACCAAAAGGCTTGTTGCCTTAAAGCCGCAACATCTCCTCACAATTTGGACGGCTGTTAGTCATCATATATAGTCGATCCTAAAGGGCTCCATTGGATGGCTGGTTAGCCAATGACGGGTAAGATCCCCAGAGGGGGACAACCTAAGACAGGCACAGTCGCACGGGACAGTCTCATGTGGCCGACATATCAACCTAAGACAGGAGTCAAGGGCACAGCCTTGATTATCCGATGACGGGTAAGAATGTTGGTTGCACATAGACGTCCTAGAGCATTACCTCTTTTAAAACAAAAAGGGGGAAATGCAGGAGCCCTGTTTGGGGATTGGCTTGAATTGCGGTTGACTATGAGCCGTGGAGATTTGGCCTTTGTCGCCACCCGTAGTCTCACGGGATTGTTGCGTGATCTCGAGTGACTTGGCCGAAATTGCTGATCGGGTCAGCGCCATTTTAGGGTGTGTTTTTGGCGTGTGTTAGTCGTTATTAGAACCAGAGAGAAAAGTTATCAGAATAAAAAGCTGTTTGTCTCCAGTTTGCTTCTGAAGTTCTTCCCGCGGCTCCGTTGCTTCAAGCGCTTCAGGCAGCAACAGGTAAGTAACAACTTCTAAAAGGTGTTCACTCTTCAAGTGTTAATATGCTGGGTAATGCGTGTACACACAGCAGCACAGTGTTGGTGGAGTTGAAGCTGATGCAATCACTCAGCAGGTGACCTTGCACTATCACAATTTTGTGCATGTCTACCCTACAGGCATGTGACTGCACTTTCACTTCTACCAAGAGAAACACCCATGCGGCATGTGTGTGCCAAGATGTCTGCTGATAAGTGACCTGTAACATAAGCCAAGTGTCAGCAACAGATGAATGGCCAAACACCACACCCAATACGTGCCATATTCTGCACAAAACTGAAAATGAGGTTGCTCTCTAGGTTCTGATGTGAAACGATTTCTAAGATGTGTTATTATTATTACTTCTGGTTCTGGAAATTGAACCCAGTGGCATTATACCACTGAGCCAAATCCCCAGCTCTTTTTATTTATTTTGAGACAGGGTCTCGCTAAGTTCTTGAGGCCAGCCTTGAACTTGTCATCCTCCTGCCTCAGACTCCCCAGTCTCTGGGGTTACAGGGGTATGCCACCATGTCCAGCCCTGAGACCTATTATTGAGTTTAAAAAAAAAAAAAAAAAAGCAGATTGTAAGACTACATGTACCATACGGTATAATTACTTTTTTTTTTTTTTTTTTTTTTTTTTTAATAAAGCATCTATTTCTTTCAGGGAATTTATACAACAGCACTAAAAAAAAAAAAAAAAAAAAAAAAAAAAAAAACCTGAAGGAAATACCAAAATGAGACCAGTGGCTCCTCAGGGGGGACAATGGGAATGCAGATAGAAGGAAGGGCATCAGGGGCTTTTAGCTTTCTCTACGATCTGCATTTTTACTGAGAAGGTATATACGCAATTTGTATAATTTGAAAAAATAAATTATAGCCAGACACAGTGGTGCATGCCAACAGTCCCAGCCAGGTGGGAGGCTAAAGCAGGAGGGAGGTTTTAACCTGCAAGTTCAAAACCAGCCTGGACCAGATGGTAAGACCTGTCTCAAAATAATAAAAATAAATAACAAATGCTTAAAAATAAAAGAATATACAAGTAATAAAAGCATTCAAGCAGATGTATAATCTTAGAAGCGCAGTGCAAGGTGCTTCCTTTATTTCTGAAAGGTTGTTAGTATCAAAAATGATGAGTCTGCAACAACAGTACAAAATAAGCAAGTTCCAGCTCACCATCCTATTTTTACTTTCAAAAGCACAAGTATAAACAATCACATCAGCACATGAAGGACTAAGGCCAAGACTGGCCCACCAGCTGTTTTGTAAATAAAGTTTTACAGGAACACAGCTGTGCCGGTCCAACCATGTGCTGTCCAGGGCTGTTTCTGTGTGACAGCAGCACAGTCGAGCAGCTGCAACAGGCCCTGTAACTACAGAGCTAGCTGCACATTGTCACTGTCTTCTCTTTGCGCGGGAAGCCTGCCAGCTCTCCTGGAGCTCCACCTGCCTACACTGGGCTGTACGCAGCACAGGGCCTGTCATGGCTGTGCCCCACAGGGGTACCTGACACTCTGGGGCAGCTGGTAAGCTCTCTGGTTGGACTCTAAACCATGGATCCTAGTGCCCTTCATGAGAAATGTTTCCATGTTTCCAGTTTGCCAAATATCCATAAAATCTGGGGAAAACACTTTAATAGCACCTTGACTCTTTTTAGAACTAAGTTTGCCTTTGGGCCACCCAGGCCTCCCTCAGACCCACCTTGCTTCCTGTCGCTCCCCTTCCCCATCATTTTCCCATCCCCAAGTTCAAGACCAAATCTGAAAACTTCCAAAACAAACAAGTTTACCATCACCAATGATCTGACCCCTGTTCAGATTCTTCTCTTTTTCTTGCTTCTTTTGCCTCTTCCTTTTCTTGTCCCAGCACCAGTCTCTGCTAAAGCATCTTTCCAGAGCTCATCTGCTGTCACTGTAAGGAAACAGGGTTTTTAAAAAAAAAAAAAAAAAATTCTATAGTTGTAAAGCAAAGGTCTATACTCTCCTAAGAATAAGAAAGGCCAGCAAAGGTCAGCTTCATCCACGTCACTGAGGTAATGAAAATAAAATAAAATCATACTGTGAACATAAAACATGGTTATATTTGGAAAGCACAAGAGGAGACAATTCTGCTTCTTTTTTCCACAAAAAGACAGCCACCCTTAAGTCCCAGACCAGTAGACTTGTTTCCCTAATGTCTGCCAATCATCACTCAGGTCTCTTCCTTACCTGCTGGCCTCCATGACAGCCACTGAGATAATCAACAACTCTCCTTTCTATGAACAGCTTTCTTGATCCTAACAAGAATCAATACTTCAATCTAAACACATCAATCTTAGAATTTAGATGGTTTGCTATATTCTGTCAATGCCTTTAAATGTCTGTATTTACTTCAAAATGAAATGTTCAAATTCACTTTGAACTTCACTTAAAATCTAACCAATACATAGCAAAGAATGAGTATTTAGGTGTCCTATAACAAATACTGTACGTGCATGTGTGCATGTGTCTTAAGTCACGCTTACTCTGTAAAGGCTCTGGCACTGATAGCTTATTTCTTCTGTGAATTTATAGGGTCTCCAAATTAATTTGCATCTTACATTTCAATCAGTATTTTCCCCTTTGTACTTACAAAATATTTGTGACAATTACTGGGTTTTCCTGGCATAGCTACAATATTTCCTAGACCTAAACTCTGTATCCCAAGGACTTCCAGCTTTTCACAGCATCACCAGCCATTTTATGATCTGAGTTTATTTGCATTGCTGACTTGTTTACTAATGAATCATAGCCACACCAATGTTGTCCTAGGGACAAAACCTAAGATGGGATGTATACTGATAAAGCTGCAATGCTAAACACATTCTAGAAGACAAATAAGTTTCTCCATCTCCTTTTATGAACACTTAACGTTCAAAAGCTCTTCCTATTTGCTTCCTAAAAGGCCTGACCTTGATGCTCCAGGTGGGTAACATAGAATGCGTTTTGGAATTATCACACTTATAAATGCTTTACATCTTTACAGTATCTATATGTTTACAGCTCTTCTTCACGAGTGAGATTCTACCTTATAGGTAGCAAAGGATCAAGCTCAAACCTAATTCACATCAAAGGACCATAGCTTCAAAATAAAGTGCCAACCTCAAATTTGAACACTCACTAGACACTGTTGTACCCTCACTGCTTAAAAATGATGATAATGACAAACGCTGTCAAAAACGTGAAAGTTCACTTGTGATGGGAGCATAGTCAAGTCAATTCCAGTCTTCCTTCACTTGGAATCAGAACCAGCAAATCTGACAAATTAAGACAAAGAGGGAGTTGGTTCCAAAAGGAATTTGACATTGAAACAAACAAACAAAAAAGGCTGAATTAAAGAGTTTAGCTTGTTTAACATATTGTAAGAGGAAAATAAAAAAATTCTAACCACATTTGAAAAAGATAGCAAGTCAGAGGGCATCTTGTGAAAACCATTAACCTACTAAACATGTTTTAAATCTTTTTTCAGATACATTATAAAATATGAAAAATTGACAATATTAATCATAACCCCACCCTGTTAGATCAGAATGTGTTTTTTTCTTTTCCTTTATACATGCATGTATATTTGAGTGTACCTGTTTCAAACAAATGGAGGTTACAGCACATGCACAATTTTTTTGACTGTTATACTGTGAAAGTCTTCCCATATTCATAAATATTATTCACAATTATGATTTTTTAATGCCTGCCAGTTGAATTAGGTTCTTTATTAATAGAGATTTTACTATTTTAACATCAAGTCTAAGATTCTGTTTAACCTTAAAGGGTATTTACAATTGATTTACTATTATTTCAACTCTTTCTGACACTCTCTAGAGGGGCAATTAGGTTAACTTGTACACCTATTAACTTATAGCTATATGAGTAAAGTCCATATTTTAAATAGATGAGCACGTGAATGCGCACACACATATACGTATGCACACACACAATCCATTGTAATGTCCACAATAATATACTTAGCCCTCTATTTTCTAGACCAATGCTCTATCACTGAGCTGTGGCCCCAAAACCAAGTTGTCTCTTAATCATGCCAAGTAACAACACTTACTAAATGGGACTAGGGGACAGTTTCAACAAGCACAATGTTACATCCCCTTTAGTAAGGTGTTTTTTTGGTTTGTTTTTGTTTTTGTTTCTGTTTTTTGGTACCAGGGATTGAACTCAGGGGCACTCAACCACTGGGCCACATCCCCAGTCCTTTTTTGTATTTTATTAGAGACAGGGTCTCACTGAGTTGCTAAGTGCCTCGCCATTGCTGAGTCTGGCTTTGAATTTGTGATCCTCCTGCCTCAGCCTCCCAAGTGCTGGGATTACAGGTGTGCGCTACCATGCCTGGCCCCTTTAGTAAGTTTTGAAAAATCATGTTTGTTTGTTTGTTTGTTTTCTTGAAGATCTGGACTTTCAAAGGCCATTTCCTTCTTAAATAACAAAGCACACTGGCTTCAGTAGAGGTCTCCCACAGCAGCCCAGCTCAGCAGGACTCAGGAGCAGTGACCTCATAAGGACACAGGTCACATAACTGAGGAAAGGTGGCCTGGAGGAAATTCAGAGGCAGATGTGGGACAGGTCTCTGAGGATGAGGGGTACCCCTTGAACAAGAAGAGTTGGAGAAAAGCCTTTTTAGAGCAGGGAAAAGACAATCAGAAATAAAATTCCAAGGCCTCTAGATCTAACATATGCCTCTACAGGTCAAAGTCAACTCACAGGAAAAAATGGGGCTGTGGGCATGAGGGGTAGAGACCAGTGGGCCAAACTTTAGCCACTTCTTTTCTCTTTGCTCCTTAGTCTGCAGGTACAACCAACCCTGTGGTATTCCAGCCTCATGACCTGACACTCATTTCTGCATTGCTACACCACTGATCCACTTACCATGAGACTTCAACACTAAAATGATCTGCATCCTCACACTGAAACACTCCACAGTCACAACATGGCCCGGGAACAGCCCACAGGAAGCACATGATATGGTGCTGTGTGAAAAGAGTGGCAGCCTGTTGTTGGAGCAGCAAAACACTGGCCATCTAATTCTTTCTGATTTTTCAATATGTGCTGAACATTCTAGAATGATCATGGATTGCCTCGGTTATCTGAAATTCTGCCTACTAGCTGAACTCTAAATTCTATCTCCATTTATTGCCTGACAAGCTAATTTAGTCCAGATTAGACTTTCAAACACTATCACAAATAGGAAGTGTTAGTAGTGACGTCTCTCTAACCTTTCAAGATGGATTATCCTATCTATTTCAGCTAAGACACAGCTAAAAACAGTGAGAGAATTCTTGGTGTGACTCTAAACCATCAGGGTATTTGGGGCACAATTTAATACCTTTAGGCCTTAGGTGCCCCCCAAAAGGGCTCAGAGTACACTAGCACTCTCCAAATATAGCTGGGGCAAATGAGATAATTCCAGGTGGTACAGCACCTAAATACCCATCCTAGTTAGAGAAGTTACAGTTCCTTCACCCAGTAGATGCCACAGTCTCAAGAAAGCTCTGTATAGCCAGGGTTTCTGCCCTGCATTATCCAACCCAAGCTCCTGGACTGTTCTTGTCAAACAGCGCCCTCTGCTGTATGCAGCTGGGCAGTGGACGGATGAGGAAAGACCTTCAAGTGAAACTGTTCAGAAGAACAAGGTGCAGAGCAATGTGTAGAGGGTATCCTGCCCTTTATGTTCAAAACACAGGGAGTCAGGGAATGCACGTTATAGACTAACTCCAGAAGAACATGCAAGAACTTCATAACAGCTGCCTCTGTGGAAGAAAACAGGGGCATTTAAGGCTGGATATGAAAGACCTGCATTTTTGTATTTGGGGGGGAATTTCATTTTTTTTAACCACATGCATCTATTACTTGAAAAAATATTTTAGAACAGCCATGTCTGAGAGGAAGCCAAATGACCAGTCCCAGGGATGGTCTGCAGTGCACAGCTGGAAGAAGGCAGAGGTGACAGAAACAGGTGGCTATGAAGGAGTGGACCAGTGCCAGCAAGATCAGTGCATGCACAGATTCTTGAGCTCTGTGTTTCACTAAAGAAGTAACAGGAGCCGGGCATGGTGGTGCACACATGTAATCCCAGCACTTGGGAGGCTGAGGCAGGACAATCACAAGTTCAAAGCCAGCCTCTGCAATGGTGAGGCACTTAGCAACTCAGTGAGACCCTGTCTCTAATAAAAATACAAAAAAGGGCTGGTGATGTGGCCCAGTGGTCAAGTGCCCCTGAGTTTAATCCCCGGTAACAACACACACACACACACACAAAAAGGAAGTGACACAGAGGGATTAAAACAACCCTGGAGGGAAAGGGGGCTTAAGGGTATTGGCTGTATAAATAGAAAACAAAAAATGAAAACAGCTATTTTCAAGCCTATATGAAGTTATGTAGAAGTCAGTAACCGCGGCTTCATCAGCAGGCACCAACAATCACTTAAATGTCCATGAGACAGAAGTTGGGTAAGGACAGGGAAAATAATGTTAAAGGGTGGTAGGAAGCCGACACAATGTCTCCACTGCATACAGACAGTGAAACAAAAAGGGATAATCTTTGATTACCAGAAAGCATTTAATAACAACCCTTTTGTTTCATAAAATAAGAAATGTAGGGGCTGGAGTTGTGGCTCACTGGTAGAATGCTTGCCTGGCATGCATGAGGCCCTGGGTTCGATCCTCAGTGCTGCATATAAATAAAAAAAAATAAAATAAAAGATCCATTGACAACTAAAAAAAATTTAAGAAAAATTGTTTTAAAATGTAGGCTTATGAGATTAGAGACTTCAGAACTTTGTCATTCCAAATCTCATTCTGCTATATACATTTTAGCTTTTCTTGTGAATCCCTTCATCTTCAACACAATATCTTAATTAATAATAATATTTAATACTAAGACATTTCATTTTGCCCTGTTCAGCATTATAATCTTTGCTATATTTCAAGAAGTGTAAAAATCACTGTCAACATTTTTTTTGGAAGACTGAAACATCATTCATAGGTAATAACGCACCCACCCTAAAAACGTTCAGTTGTCAAACAGAGAAAGAAATCAACATTATAATTTAGAAATAGACATTATTTTTTATTGGGGGACAAGAAAGAACTGGGGTTTGAACCCAGGACTTTGTGTACATTAGAAATAGTCACATTTACTGGGTGCAATGGTGCTTGGCTGTAATCCTAGTGACTCAGAAGGCTGAGGCAGGAGGATTGAAAGTTCAAGGCCAGCCTCATCAACTTACAAGACCCTGTTTCAAAATAAAACATAAAAAGGGCTGGTGCTATGGCTCAGGGACAGGGTGACCCTGACTTCAATCCTCAATACCACCCAAAACAACAGTCTCTAACTGGCTTTGCTAACATTGTATCATAATATTTTAAAGAACAAATGCCAGCAGTTCAGGCTGTGTCACGTTCTGAAGTTCAGAACAGATCATCACCACATCACCATCACCTCACTTATCAACTCTGCTCTGATCCTTTGAGTTCTTATTAATGTCAAGCCATCAAATCCCAGGCTCAGAAGCAACCACCCTGTAGCCCCAAGTGGAAGAAGCCAGAAGCCCCTCAGGTGGGGACACCGGGGCCTCCAGGGTTCTAGTTCAGCGCACAGCACTTTCCACACCAAGAACTCCTTCCTTCTCACTTGGGTCTCTTCCGTTAAACCAAACTGGTTGGTGAGAGATTTTAGAACAATTATTACTATGTTTCTGACTGATCTGTTGCAGCATTTAGAAAAATACAGTGGTAGGTACTAAGGAAAGCAATCAACTTCTTCAAAGGTCATGCATTTATTAATTCCAAGAAAAAGAAACCGTAACAGTAGAATACTACCTACCTCAGCTCTGAATGTACACATAATTTAATTACAAAAGCAATGCCCAGAGGTTCAGTCAAAACTGTGCTTCTGGCCAGTGCGGGGTTGGCGTCCACCTCCAGCCATTTCGGTTTAGTGCTTGCTTTTATGGCCTCAGGTGTTTCAAGGAGTGGTGATGAGGATGGCAAAGGAATGTTTCCTTACCTTCCCTCTTCCTCTGAAGACTACTACATGCCCTCACCCAAATGCCTCACCCGGGCAGAATGCAGACCCCGAATCCCCGGAGAGGGCGAGCGTCTAGGGCAGTGCACGCGGTGCGGGAGCCCCCGATGCGCGGGTGGCTCGCTGTGAGCCCCCGGAGGCGCCCCGTTGCCCACGCCAGGGAGCGCGGGCGGGAACCCCGTGGTGTGCCGAGGGAGAGGGCGCTGCGACCGTCCTGCTGGGGACAGCTGCAACTGGAGACTGAGCCAGGGCGGCCAGGCAGAACCGGACCCTGGCCGGGAAACGTTCCAGAAGGGGCGTGGCCTGCTGCAGGGTGGTGACCATTCGGACGCCAGGCCTGTGAGCAGGAACGTTAGGGCTTCTGGCCGCCTGGGCTCCCTACCGAGGGTCCAGAGGGTGCCCAAGCAGTCGCGGAGTCTTCTTGGAACGGTGCTTCCACCCGGTGCCTCTGACACGCAGGAGCTGCCAGGGAGGGTGCCCAAGCTCCCGTGTCGTGCCCAGTCGTCCCCGCGCAGAGGTCATGCCATGGGCTGAGCGGGGCACCAGTCCAGGGAAGAACGTGCCCGCTCGGTGCAGGGAGCCCAACAGGACCCTGGGGCGGGGCTTTTAGGGCTCACGAAGACGTTTTTTTCTTAGGGGGCGGGGGTTGGGGGGGCTGGGGTCGGAGAAAATAATATAGCTTCCTACCAACACGGTCACAAAATGTTTTACTTTATTTGTTTGGTACCAGGGATTGAACCAAGAGGCACTTTACCACATCCCCAACCAACTCTTTTCTAATTTTTGAGACGAGGTATCGCTAAATTGCTGACGCTGATCTCAAACTTGAGATCCTCCTGCCTCAGTCTCCCCAGTCGCTGAGATTACAGGCGTGTTCCCAGTGCTCGGCTTTGTTTTCCGTTTTTAATGGACAAAAACACCATGAAGGCAAATTTGTGTAGGGCCTTTCTTTAATCACCCCACATTTGTGTTTATTGGTGAACAATAATAATATATTTACTATTAAGTTTTGCATACTTTTTTTTTTACTGAATTATACTGATTTCATTTGTTCTGCAAATTATTTTCCACACTCCAGATCGTGTTCTGAGACTCATGGATCCACAGTGTATTCAGGGATAGTAGAACCCAAAACTTACACAACCTGCACCATGTACTTAGACAAAAGCACTGCAATAGAATTTGTGAATGCAAAAGTTAAAAAAAAAAAAAAAAAAAAACTGTGCTTCTACCTATATTGGAAGAAGGTGAGGGTAATGGTAGACTGTTACATCTCCAATTATCATAACAATGTTGATCAAAGAGCAGCAGACACATCATATTTAGAAATATAACCAGAAGGAAGGCAAAAGAATTGAAAGTGTCCCTATATGATGGGAAGGAGCAGGAAAGGACTATGAATGAAAGCTCGAGTCTTTCACTACCTTTTGGAAGCTCAAAATTCTTTTTACTTACGTGTATTGTTGGGGATTGAACTGTGGGCCTTGGGCACACTAAGCAAGCGCTCAACATCTGAGCTACATCCCCAGCCTGGGAGTTAATATCTTAAGGAAAAACACAGCAACCTGCAGTGGGGACAGCTATCTCCATTTACAGATGAGGAAACTTAGGTGTCAGCGTGCACCTGGTAGCAGAGGTGGGAAGTGTAGCTCCAAATCAGTGCTCCTTCCAGACCCCATCCCGGGCCACCCCTCAGCCAAAAGTGGTCTTCACTGGTCTTCCTCCCAAAAGCCTTTCCCAGGCCCCACACCAGCTCAGGTCATGGCAGTCCCTGGCACATGTTAAGGGGCAAATGAGTCATTTATAAATGAGTGATTCAACCAAGCAACAAATCAAACTGGTTGATTTGCAGTGTAACATGTCATGGGAAAACTGCCACTATGGAGAAAGCCCTGTCAGCTGGACTTTCTCCAGGACCTCCAGACAAGGCATCTCACAGGGGAGTCTAGAAGAGGAAAAGGCAGGAGTCCCAGAAGCTCAGGACACAGTGGGGCTTCAGCTCCACCCCACACAGCCCAGGTGAAAGGGCCAGGCTTCCCTGAACAGCAAGGTTTGCCTGGCCTTCCCAGAGGGCAGCAAAAGAGAGACCGTGCACTGTGTCAAGGGAAATCTGTGTCCCCAGGAGAGGACGTCACAGCACCCAGACAGCTCAGGTACCTGTCCTTCCATGACTGGCTATGTGATTTTTTTTTCTTTTCTTTTTTTTGTATGGGAGATTGAATTCAGAGGTGTTTAACCATGGAGCCACATCCCTACTCCTTTTTACTTTTTATTTTAAGACAGAGTCATACTAAGTTGCTGGGGCTGGTCTTGAACTTGTGATCCTCCTGCCTCAGTCCCCTCAAGTCACTGGGATTATGTTTATGCAACACTGTGCCTGGCCTGGCTGTGTGATCTTGAACAAGTCACTCGGCCCCTCAGAGACTCAAGTTATCATCTCTAAAATGTGAGTAATCTCATGAAAGCCAGTGCCAGATGTATTCTAAAATCAAAACAGTGTATCCTTATTGTGATGCTACAAGTAGAAAATTCCACACCTGAACTCAGAGGATGCTTCACAGTCAAAACTAGGGGCACTAAATATATCACATAAAATTACCTCAGATGATGTGTAGAGCTGCATGTGAAGCACACGTGCATGCCTTCTTTAGACTTCAGTTTTATCCACAAGACATCTTATGGAATTGAAAATATTCCAAAATTGGAGAAATGTAAAATACTTCTCCAAAGTATTTCAGCACAGACCAACTCAGAACTATCTATCTCTCAATGAGTGTGTGTGCTCTTGTGTGTGTGTCCCAATATCCGATATTTCATTGCTCCCATGGGAAAACTGACTCAATGCCATTTGCCAGACTAATAAAAACAAATCTTTGTGATCAAATGAAACATTTCATACTTTTTATTTTTTATGTTTCCTCTAGGAATCACTACTGCAATTAATATACTCAAATCATCAAAGTAGATCAAAAAACAAAGATCATATCTTAAAACGTACTTAGTTTAAACAAAAAATATATGATATGGTGATGAATGTGTTACTAATAATGAAGCTCTAATATCAAATTATAGATTGGCAACTTCAAAATCTTGAAGCAAATATTTAAAGAAATGAATGTCAATGATCATGTGATGTTTCAGCACTGCCCAGCCAGACAGCAGCAAAATGATCTTTAAAGGTTCCCGTGATGAGCTTGAGCCTCCTTTGCATCATAAGGGGGCGGTTTGGCCTGGATCCACTCTTCATTCTCATTTGGCATGGTCCTCTTCCTCAGTACAAAGTCATATTTAATACGAGTGTTCATTGCATAAAAAAATATTTGCACCATGAGGAATCTTCTGCTCTGAGGAGAGAAGGGTATAAGGATGGAAGGTGTCACACAGAGGGGCACCACAAGAACCCCCAACATCTAAGAGCCTATGTCAGGAAAGGCATGAGCCACAGACCTGAGAGCTCTCCAATTCAGCTCCAATACCATCAAAGACATCCTCAGTAGTCCTCCCTGAGGAAAACTATGCAGAGGACTTCAACAGACCTAATGTTTGTTGCTTCCAAAGGTTTGGACTCCAGAACATCCCAGTTCCTCTTGGATCTGCAAAAGCACACTGTTAGGGTTTGCATCTGGAATCTCCCACAAAAGGTTCCTGTGCTGAAGATTGAGTACCCAGTTTAGTAATGTTCACAGGTGGGTTTTGGGGGAAGCATGTGATGATGAGTGCACTGATTTTATCATGAAATCCTCATTCAAGATGTATACACTACTGGGAGGTGATAGGAACTAGAAGAAGTTTGGGCATGGTTGGAGGAAGACCTGAAGAGGGGTTTGCCTCAGCAACTTTATCTTGGCCCTGTTGGCTCTTCTCAATCCTCATTCTTCTAGTAGTATTCATTATTTACCTCCTATCTGTCTTTCTCTCTATCCCTCTCTCAGCCTCATTTTCTCTCTCCAGTTCTGTGCCCTGTTTGGCAAGAGCTGAGGAGCTTTCCATTGCTACACACTCTGGCTTTATGGACAGCCTCAGTGCAGAACCAAGTGGAAAGGTATGAAACCTAGAGAAAAAACACAGGATCCCTGCTCTAAGTTAGTTTCCTCAGGTATTGCCACAGTGAGGAAAGGCTGACCAGAACAGATACCACACTACAGCCATGCTTCTGCCATTCTTGGTGCCCGCCTCCATGTGGACCAGGCTTCCTAGAATGTAGGCCACATCCCAAATGCTGCCCTCCTGAGAACAATGTTTCCAAAGATCAGGAAAGGGACTGCTTTCCACCAACATGGCACTATGGTCCTGGGATACCACAAAACCCAGTGGGATTTACACAGCCAGCTACTCATTCCTCTGAACACCTGTTTCCTGCCGCTCTCCTCTAGCCTAGAGCCTGTTCTCTATCCCTTCTTGATTGGATGTATTTATCACTGCCATGAATTTCTTAGCCTACCAAGGCCACAGCCTTCCTCTTCCATAAGACTCTACTAACCTAACAGAGTTAGTAGATTAAGATATGAGACAATTTACCCTAGAACACATAGGGATGGTGGCTTTCAGTGTAGACAGATTGTTATCATGGTTGCTGTGGGTTTTGGCTAACAAAAAAAGAAGAGAACTGGCATTATTAACAGATCAGCTTTGTGGCAGATGTGCTGAGGGAGCCCTCAGATGACTTTAGTTAGGGATAATAACCTGGCTATTGTGATCACTTCTGGGAAAGTAAACTCAGGTACAGAAGACCAGGGAATTTGTCCAAAGACAGATGATTGGGGCTGTTTCCCAGTCTGTACTTTTTCAGATTTTGTCCTGTGTCTGCTTGCTCTGCATAAGACACTCCCAACCTCTGAGAGTCTCTGCCAGGTCAGGCCTGCACCATAGAATTGATAGCCCTCCGATCCAGCTACGGTTCCACCAAAGACGTCCTCAATGATTCTTACCTGAAGAAAGATTATGTGCAGGATCTAAACCAAACTAACAACTAACAAACTAAACAATGAAAATAGCACCTTGGACCTCAGAACTTCTCAGGTCAGGTAGGACCTACCAAAGAGGCACTACTAGAGTGTGCATAAAGATTTGCCCCAAAAAGTCTCCCGTAATTAAGCTTTTTGCCACAGTGCAACAATTCTCACACATGGGTTTTCAGGAAAGCATTTGATGGTGGGTGCTTGGACCTTGCCCATGGATTCATCCACTCATAGATGAATACAGTAATGTGAGACAGCTGTCTCCCACCCACTTGTTGTACAGGGGCAGCGAGGAGTACCTAGTACAGACCCCTGACCTCCTGGACTCCAGCTCTGGATGACACGCTGCTATTGCCCCTTCACAGGGCTCCAGAGCAGTTCCTGGAGAAGGCTCTAGCTCTGTGGTGGGTTTAGAAGACT